>JAUKNK010000270.1:1125000-1300000 GCA_030765055.1 Mantis religiosa
ATAAAAATATTAATTCTACTGGAAACATCCCTTGTATTCCTTGTAATTTAAGCAGTAGTACTTGAACTGTGTTCCTTGAATTGACGATGCATGACGTCTCTCTCTTTATCTAACCAAGAAGAATTGAAAATTTGGCAATAGATTTCTACATTTCTTCGTGATGCTAGACTCTCCCAATGGGAAGGACAGGAAGAGGTAATAAAATCAATAATTGTTAACTTTGAAGCATCCCTGTAAGGTGGCGCTTAGTATTCAGTACACAGATAAACACTATTAAAATGTTTTGGCTACAAATACCGTACATTAATAGCTCATTAATTACATATTTTTACAGTAAAGTAGAAATTTTTAAGATAATCCCATGATACAATTCATACTTTAAATCCATTGGTAGGGGACAGTTTCGAACCCACGGTCTCGGGATCAGTAGGTCCAGCGCCTAACCAAATGCGTCACACAGACCGACTTGCATTTCTCATGTCAATATATTAAACGCAATTAAAAATGGAAAAACAGTGTTTTGTGAATGAGGCTGAAAGAAATTGTTAACTTTATTTTATTTCATTTATAAGAAATTGATTCTCAAGAGTACAGTTTATTTTATCAGTGTTGTCCTTAATAGACCCCAAAACATGATTGATACATGCTAATGAATCTGATACATTAATAATTATATAATATAATATATACATAAATAAATAGCGAATATAGATAATACATTAATAAAATTAAAATAATGACAAAAGAGTGAAAATCTTTTGTCAGCATTTGCTCAAACTTTATTTTATATACATGTTACATACTTTTTAGGTGAAACTAATAATTAAATACGTCTTTTGGCATTTTTAACGTCACACACTTCGGATTATTCCACTTTCCAATAAGTATATCATTTTGGAAAGTATGTGCAAAGCTCTCAGCTGTAGTCCGGCTGAGAAAATCAAAAAAATCAGTTTTATTCTGAAAATCTTGGCCTCAGATTTAAGAATGTTATAATACTCATGATAAATTGGTGAGATATAATTCATCAAATCCTGTAATTCCGTTAATTTCGCAGGATTTATAGGTCTTGGACCATTGTATTTTTGAGGAAATGTCATGAAAGCGATGTTTTGTCAGATATTGTCCTTCTAATTTCCAAAATGTTATAATCCTCATTACCACCGTAAGTGTATTAAAATATAGCTTAAAGGGGTGGCCTTTAAACACCTACATGCATATCACCTTGCTCAACAGTACTTCTTTCTAGATTCTGAAACTGTTTCTTTTTATACTTTACCGAGAAGAGGCTTTGCAGAGATGAACATGTTAGTTGTCATTTTGATAACTTGTAAAGGATTCTTTATCCTGGTTTTCCTTAGCTCTGTTAACTGATATAAAACATAAATGTAAGCTAGATGGATAGAGTCAACATGAAAATTCAATGCCACATCCGGGATATGAACCACAGATCTCCTGGTTCCCGTCCAGTCGCTCTTACCTTAATAATGAGCTTCCATGGCCAACGTGCCGTCCTGATTTTAAATTCTCCATTTGATTCATATATTTCCCCGGTAGACCACTAAGGGCTCTCGCATTCGAGATACACCATTTGTGGCGACTTACTATCATAAGTACTTCAGTCCCAGGCTTCATCATTTAACTCTTATTATTTTAGTTAATTGATGGAAATTAATAATTTCTTCACACTATCCGTGTATAGGCTAAGGTTCTTGATCGATAGAGTCAACATGAAAAATTTATGCCATGGCCGGGATTTGAACCATTGACCTCCTCAGTAAACCTCACAGTAAACAATGGTCACAATTAATAAACCTTGTTTGCTTTTAATTTGGAATAATTAAGGCAGATGAATGCATGTAATGTATGACGAATAAAATGTATTAACGACTAGGAGAAAATTGGTGTCCAAAACTGTCGATAAATAACGAGTCTTATGTCCCTGCAATTTTCTTTTTATTCTCTTTCTGTGAAAAATGTACCTTTATAGGTTTTAGAAAATAAATTATATCGAAAATAACAAATATTTTAAGTGGTGTATTAACTACAAGTATAGTCTTAAGAGTATCCTTCAGAAACAGCGATTATTCTTAGTATTTTTTTTTCTTTAAGGGTGCTTTAGCTGCTACTGGAGCCGGGGAGTTTGTTTGGTAAGTATGATGGGGCTACTAATGTATAAACCTTTACGTAAAACACATCCACTAATTGAAATGTCAAATAATGCTCTTGTTGATCTCCCCACTCCCTATATTATATTTATTAATTTTTACAAATGGATAATATCATGTATGCACGTATCATAAGAAATGAAGTTGTGAAATGAAATAATAAGTTATAAAAATAGTAAATTCAACCAAACCAATACATGGATATTTTGTTGAAATTTAGCAATTTGGTTGCCTTAAAATATTATCATTAATGTTATAAAAGCAGGTATCAGTAAAGTATTTATTTTCTTGTGGAACGTTTTCCAAACGACAGTGTTCTTTTTTTTTTTTTTTTTTGCATTTACGTCTGCCCCAACGTTAAGTTATATCGGACGGTGAATGAATTGGCTGAAATGATGCTCAAAACTGTGTTCATGGCGCTAGTTGTCACAAGCAAAACACACACGCTTGGTTACCTTAGTGAAACAGTTCCTCATCGAATAAACTTTTGTCTCTCTCTGGCAACTTAAAAATATTCTGTAAATGTTCTGGAATTTAGTATACATTGTAGTGTTTCAATCAGTAAAATAACATTTCAAAAACTTCATCGTTGGGCTTCTACACATGGGTGAGTTGTTACTACAATTTTATTTTATTTTAAAGTACAAAAACTTATAATATATGTTAAGATGTAATATTCTTAACTTGAAAATCTCCATTACTTTCTCATTCCTATCCCAGTTTGCATGTCTTTGAAACTAAGGACTTCAAAATTAGCACGATTACAATGGAAATCATAGCGGATATCTACATATATATTAACTTCTGAACGCTTCCTTTCCCATAACAAATTATTAGGTTTTTAGATTATATCTGACTGTATGGTATAATTACTCTTCGTTTTCATGCTATAGAAATCAATTAAATATAGTTCAAATCTAAACAAGATAATTTCAATCTGTTACTTATTTTTGCAAATATTTAGAAAACTTCTTTCGAACTATACAATTTTACAGGTAGAGCCATCTCTGGGCAGAGGCACGCGTTGCTCTATTGCCAGTATTTATAACAAAACGTTAATATTGACACCCAATTAACGGAAGGCAGGACCAACTAGAAGCTGGGTAAGGAACAGGAACCTTTCAGGCTACGCCAACTCATTTATCTTGCAGCGTTAACGAGGTGATGGTTGGAAAAACATCATTATCCATCTCTTTCCCCTACCCCGAACCTCTGGAACAGTCGGGAAGTTTCAATGAAACGCGATACTTCCAGAAACGGCGATCTTCCCTATATAAGGCCTGCAGTGGACGAGTCAATTAGTTCTTGGCGGCAGCATTAAGGATGGGGGCAGCCAAGGTAACAGCTATCCCGACGACGAGAACTGGTGGTGACCGCTACACAGGAGACAGAAGACGAGCCGAGGGACGCCGGCGAAGAACTAGTGGCCTGTGATGGTGTTGTGGATAGCGGGGACACCTGGAGAGAGACTCCCCACACCCGCAAGAGCAGCCGGAAGAACGAGTAAGGAACGTCGTGGAGAGGGGCACGTCGGCGCCATCACCACAATCCCCTGGATTTCCACTGCGCGCCGTCAGCCGGCGTATGGATGACAGCCTCATCGGGGACTGCTGGGTAAGAGGAACGCCGTGCCGCGTGGTGGTGAACAGCGGGGCGGCCGTGATCATCATCAGACCTGACGTGGTGAAGGCTATGCCGACGAGGAAACCGAGCCGACCATACCAGCTTGTGACGGCATCGGGCGACACTTGCCTATGCAGAAGGAGGCCATATTGAATTTGACCTTGGGACGGAGTGTCGTACGTCTGTGTGTGTTCGTCGTAAGTTGGCTGAGGGGTTGCTTCTGGGACTGGATACCCTCAGGAGCCACGAGGTGACGGTCGACGTCAGCAGGAAGGTCCTGCGGCTCAACGGAGAAGAGGTTGTACTCCATCAACTCGAAGAGCGCCTTGGAATCTTTAGGGTCACCTAGAACGAAGACGTAGTTGTCCCCGCGAGGAGCGAGGTGGTGGTGACGGTGCGGCTGGAAGGCCAGAGAACCAGGAACATGATGCTGGACCAGAAGACTCCTGCACACGGATTATGTGTAGCCAGGGCATTATTGCCGTGCCGAGAGGTGGGTCCAGTGAGACTGCTAAATCCAACGGACACCGATCACGACGTCCAGGTCGGGACTAGTTGGGAAAGCGGGAGCCCGTGGTAAGCGTAATAGCAATTGAAAAGACACAGGAGCCGGTGCCGATGCAGCAGCCCTGGGGCCCCTGCTAGAAGGCCTACTGGAGAAGGCGGCCGACCACCTGACCGCAGAGGCGCTGGAGAAAGCTCGAAAACTGCTGAGACGATACCAGCGCATCTTCAGCCAAGGCGACAGTGACTACGGCCGCACGGACAAAGTGATTCACCGCATTGACACCAGAGACGCCCGGCCTTTTCGGGAACCACCTAGACGCGTTTCGCGAGCTAAGAAAGGGGCGGTACGAGACTTGCTGGAGGACATGAGATCCAGGGGAGTGATTGAAGAGTCTGACAGCCGTTGATGTTCCGCTGTAGCCTTGGTGACGAAGAAGAACGGCGAGCTACAGGACTGTTTCCCCTTATCCCGGATTGACGACACCCTGGACACGCTAACTGGTGCACAGTGGTTCTCGACCCTGGAACTGAAGTCGGGCTAAAGGCAGGTAGCTCATGAACCGAGAGACAAGGAGAAGACCGTATTCCCGACTGGTCAAGGGCTTTAACAGTTCACAGGTATGCCCTTGTCCTCTGAAATGCACCAGCTACCTTCCAAAGCCTCATGAAGCCAGTGATGAGAGGACTGACTTACGACGCCTGCCTGCTATACCTGGACGATATCATCATTGTCGTTAAGACATTTAAAGATAATCTCGAGAATCTGAGTAAGGCGCTACTGAGATTGCAGGCGACCAACTTGAAGCTTAATGCGAAGAAGTGCCAGCTCTACCTCAAGGAAGTGAACTACTTGGGCCACATAGTCTCAGCAACCGGAGTGGCCACAGACCCGGTGAAAAAACAGGCTGTGAGAGAGTGGCCTCGCCCAAAGGATAGGAAAGTGTTGCGCAGTTTCCTGGGGCTGTGCAGCTATTACCGACGCTTCATAAAGGGGTTCTCCAACATCCCCAAATCCCTCACCCGCCTGACAGAGGAACAGCGTTCGTATGTGTGGACGGGGAACGCCGAAGTCCCTTTCCACTGCCTAAAGAAGGCCCTGTGCAGTGCTCCAATTTTGAGATTTCCACAACAGGTGGCGCCTTCATTGTGAACACCGACGCCAGCGGACATTGCATTGGAGGCGTCCTATCGCAGATCCAGGCCGGCCATGAGCGGGTGATAGCCTACTACGGCAAGACGCTATCCAAGGCAGAGAACTACTGCGTCGCCCGGGGAGAATTACTGGCGGCAGTAAAGACCTTGGAGCACTTCCAGAAGTACCTGTACGGTCCGCCATTCCACCTGAGGACTGCCATTCCGTCCTAACCTGGCTATTGAGCTTTAAAAACCTGGAAGGGTAGACAGCAAGTTAGGTCCAGAGGCTGCAGGAGTACGACTACACCTCGGAACATCGTAGAGGGAAGAGCCAGGGTAAAGCAGACGCTATGTCCAGAAGACCCTGTCCAGAAGAGTGTGGCCAGTGCACAAGCGTGGAACAGAAGGAGCGTGCTGCAGCAGTCCGCGTAGTCACGGCAGTGCCTGCGGACGGCTGGGATAGCGCATGCCTTGGGCGGGAGCAGCTGTCGGACGCAGACTTGGGGCCACTATTGAGGGAAGTGGATTCAGGGACGAGACCGACCTTGGAGGACATCGCACCGAGGAGCTCCACATACAAGTCGTACTGAGACCAATGGGACTTGCTGAAGTTCAGAGTGGGCGTGCCGTTCGGGGTATGGGCATCAGCCGTTGGGAAAACGCAGAGAGAACAGTTGGTACTTCCCCGTAGTAAAATTCCGAAAGACTTGGAGGAAGTGCACACCGGTACTTCAGGAGGACACCTGGGAGCAAACCGAGTGATTGACACATTGCGACAGCGCTACTACTTGCTGAGGCTCCAAGCAGACGCTGAGAGATGGTGCCATCAATGTCATGTGTGCGCGGCGAGTCGCGGTCACCAGACTAGTAGCCGGGGTCGCATGCAGTAGTACAACCCCGGGGCGCCATTCGAAAGGATCGCTGTCGACATAGCTGGACCATTCCCAGTGTCCGACCGAGGCAACAAGTACCTAATGGTGGTCGTGGACTACTTCACCAAGTGACCGGAGGTGTATGCCATCCCGAAACAAGAGGCAAAGACAATCATGGACTGCCTCGTGGAGCAAGTATTCTGCCGATTTGGGGTGCCGTTGTAGCTGCAAAGTGAGCAGGGCACCAATTTTGCGTCCAACTTAATGAAGGAGGCGCTATAAAGGATTGGGGTGAACAAGACCCGCACGACGCCTCTACATCTCCAGTCAGATGGCATTGTCGAAAGGTGCATCAAGACCCTAGAGGAGCACTTGAGGAAGGTCGTGGCCAGCCATCAGCGAGACTGGGACTTCAAGGTGCCAAAGTTCTTGCTGGCCTACCGCTCGTCAACTCACGACACCACGGGGATGCCACCAGCCACCTTAATGTTCGGCCGAGGGTTACGCCTCCGTTGTGACCTGGCTTTTGTAAGCCCTCCGGAAGCGAAACAGCCAGCGAACGAGTATGTGGAGAATCTGGTGTACTATCTCCACGACACGCACGAGATGGCTCGCCAGGACATCCAAAAAGCGAGCGACCTCATGAAGACCCGGTATGACAAGCAAGCCAACAGCCAAGGGTTCCAGCAAGGTAACCTGGTCTGGTTGTACTGCCCTACCCGGACAAAGGGACTCTGCCCGAAACTCCAGCAGCCTTGGCAAACATCGTACCGGGTGGCGAAGAGGATTAACGACGTGGTCTACCGCATCCAGAAGGTTTCCCGAGGAAGATGTTTGTGGTACACCTGGATCGCCTGGCACGCAACGATGGTGCTGTTCGGGACGACCAGCTTTGAAGATGGAGCAAGGTCACCCGAACGTCGGAAATCCCGGTAGAACCGGCCGGTAGTAGGGCCCGACGGTAATCATACAGACCTTCCTACCCATTTATCTAGCGTCTCTAACTGAAGGGATGTTTAGGAGAGCGGCATGAGCCCTGTGCCGTCTCTTTTCCCTCCCACCCGACGTCTAGAACCCTTGGGATAATTGTGTGCGCCGCGAACCTTCCAGAAACAGTGATCTTCCTATAAAAAGGGGCTGCAGTTGGCGAGTGAGTTCAGTTGAGTTCTTGGCGAGCAGCGTGAGAAGCGTCGAGGTTAGCGAACGGACCGGAAGACTGTGAACGTGCACTAGAGGAGCTGTACGTAATTGGAGTGTAGAGTGGACCTGTGACAGACGATCTGACGAATTGTAATTGTGTGCATTACGTAATTCTTTGTAATCGGCAAGGGTTACAACCGTAATTCCGTGGAAATAAAGAACATTTTGAGTTTGTGTAATTGGACTTTTAATTTCACGAACCCACAAAGCTACAATATCTCTGGGTTTGTATGCAAGTTCCAAAACTTTTCTCGTTTCATCAGTTTTACAGAGGAACCAATATAATTGCTAACAGTAAGATAGTATTCTGCAGAATAGCCAACATAACCCTCTGCAATATCTAAATAAAGTCAGCTAAATTTGAATGCACGAAAGAGTAATTTGAAAATTCTCAGCAAAGCGATATTAGCCTTTTAAAATATGTCGTTACGGTCAAATTATGCACGTATCATAAGAAATTAAGTTGTGAAATCAAATAATAAGTTATAAAGATGGTAAATTCAACAAAACCAATACATTGATTTGTTGTGGAAATCTCACCATTTTGGTTGCCTTAAAAGAGTAATATTATCACTAATGTTGTTAAAAGCAGATATTAGTAAACATTTTTCTTGCGGAATGCTTTATAAACGACAGTCAGTGTTTTGTTCCAAACTTTATTCATGGCGCTAGTTGTCACAAACATAACACGCACCCTTGGTTACCTTAGTGAAACAGTTACACATCGAATAAAGTTTTCGTCTCTTTGGGAACTTTAAAATGTTCTGGAAATGATCTTTGAATTAATTTACAATGTAGTGGTTAAATCAGTACAAAACATTTCAATAAATTCATCGTTTGGCACTAAACATGGGTGAGTTTTTAATACAATTGTATTTTCTTTTAAAGTATAAAAACTTAGGATATTCGTGAAGATGTAATATTCGTAACTAGAAAATTTCCGTTACTTTCTCATTCCTATCTCGATTTGCATATCTTTGTAACTTTAGAACTTCATTGTACAGAATTCGTCTTTTTCAAATAACAATTCTCCAAATTCAAATCTTTTTTTGAAATTATTTTCCATTTTTGAGTACATCCAGTTAAAAGTATAATACAATACTCACACGTTTTCGTTGATCTAATATAGGAAATAGCAGTCAAGAAGCTTTCAGGTAAAAGACTGTTTAGTAATATATTTCGTTTTATATATAACGTTGTCTTTAATTTATTTCCTTTTTTAATATATGTCTTCTAGCGTTAAGTCATATCGGATGATGAATGAAATTGATGAACCGATACACAGTCTAGCCCAAGGATCATAGAGCTCATACGTTTCCCAAGTTTCAGCTTTCAGGGCATTTTAAAATCCGGTACCCCCCTTTTCCGTTAACTCATAATGCCCGACATTCAAACTCGGGCCTCTTATACTTAAGGCAGACATGCTATCACCTGCACTACAGATCAGATCATGCTGCGGGATGTAGCGAAAGTTAAAAGCGTTTTTCTCCACATCGAAAGAAGCGAAAATGTGCCTCAGCATTTACAGAGCGTCAAAATATTGGAAATGCAATCCATTAACAATGAAAAACTTAGAAATACCTAAAGCCAGAAGCATTCCTTGGACATGAAATATTGATTTTAGTGAAATTTACAATCATCGCATCTGGTTATAATATTTTCTGCATGTTCTACGGCCTAAATGTTAAACAAAGGGATATAATTACGTCGGAAGAAATGTCATTGGATACTCACAGTAGATATGAGTGATTAAAATTATAAATTATAGCATTTTATTCAAAATTATGTGACTGTTTCTGAATAAATATAGAATTATACAGACTGCCTTACTGCCGAACTGTTAGAGCTTTGTTTTCGCAACCTTGCGATATGGGTTTGAGTACTGACTAGAGCGAAGTACGTTTCTTTAAGCACAATAATTTCCTATTGCCCATATAATTCTTCAATGTAGGCGTGGGAGTGAATACGAGTGTGTTCAATAAGTAACAATTAACAAAACAAACATTGAGAAAACGTAATACTCATTAGGCACTATTATCTTTCTGAATTGTTCTGAATTATTCTCAACTCATAGCTCCCAAAATGGCAGAAGGTGGTAAACGAGACTATCCAAATGAAATAATTTTAAAAGTTACGTAAACGTATCTTGAGTAGTTAGTGGTAAGGGTTTTTGTTTGAAAAATTTTATGTTCTTTATAGGAAAGGGACCTTAGATGCTAAGCTCACTATTTATATTAGTGGGGTATCACAGTGATTTCGTTCGCGACTCCCGTGCTAAGAATCCTAAGTTCGACTCCCGCTTTGGGGTTGGCGATCTCAAGTCGGCACTATTAATGCCTTCACCTCTGTCTAGCACATGTGAAGTGTCCCTATGCCTTAGGCGGTTTGGAGTCCACGATATAAGGGGTACGTCTTCTTGCTTCACCTTCATCTTCACCATCACCCTATCATTGGAGGTAATGGACCCGCCCTCTGGGTGCCTCCACCTGGGAAATGGGCCCGGTCATCCCGTGGTGGGGCGAGGTTACCCCGAAGGCCAAGATGCCATGTGGGGAGTGTTGGTATCCAATCCAATTCTATTTATATTAGTTTTTGAGTTATACGTTATTCTGGCACTGCGTCTGTATTTCTTTCTCCCTCATCGACTCGCTGAATGTTGCATGGAGTCACTGCAGTCACTGACTTGCCGCTTCGCTTTTCATCTGCCAATGTTGCTGACATGCACCGTTGCACATTTCTTAGCCTTTCCTGAGTGAAAATTGGTGTTTCACCTGCCACAGTCAAAAATTCAGTCACAGAACGCTGTCTAATACGAATGTCGATGTCAGCCAATTTGCAAGATGATGCAGTGCCGCCAACTGTTGACTTAGAAAGTTGTTACTGCAGGGGATTGGAGAAGGTTTGAGGAATTGCGCCAAATTCAAAGTTTTCACATACCGTAGCTATTTAAGGAAAAAAATAGGCATTACTTTTTGACCCACTCTCGTACCTGATAGCAAGGTGAGTATGTTCTACTGTTTCAGAAATAATTTTCAAGAAAATCCCTTCTCTAGGTGACTCTTTACGTAGATCATTTTTCAAAAATATAATCTTCTCAAAAGTGGTATAACGATTTGAAGTAAATGAATAATTGTTTAAGATATGTCCATGGGAAACGCACTGTATATCTTGAACTTTCTCCAAGTGCTGTTGATTCTGGATTACTTTAATCTGATTTCTGTAATTATTTGCGTCAATTGGAATTGAGTTCTTAGAGCCATACACTTGTGGAACAGGAATATAGAAACTTATGTGAGAACAACACTTTAGATCTATTATTTTTTATTTCTATGTATTTTCAGCTCATAGTTGTATTGTTACTCAAAATATTTGTGTAATTCCTTCAGGAAAACCATGGACGAGAAGCCCGACGAACAAAATCCATCTGATGAGTCAATTACGGACTCAGATAGAGCCTCTCAGGGGGACACCTCGATCGTATGTGACGTTATGCAATTCATAGACGACTTAACAGTCATTCACGCTGACACTTTGAGGGAGAGACAGTCCTTGGAGGATGAGATGAGAACTATTATTGCTAGAATAAGAGCATTTGAATTCGTAATACGCCTGCCAGGCAGTGCAACACGCGGTCAAGGAGATGCTCGTCGTTTGGGGCTTTGGATTGAAGTGGATGACGGTGAGGCCGATGACAGTACTTCCTCCACTGGGGAATGTGCAGTACTGACCACACCAGAAAGTATTGCAGCTCGGGAGCAAGATGTAGAAGTTGAGCTGCAGGTTAGTTGAGTTTTCCTAACTACATTAATGAACAACACATTGTTAGTTTTTCTCTTTTTCACTTCTAGATTATTACCGGAAATACACCTTTTAAGGTATTAATAATAAATAATAAAACAAAACGTCTTCAAAAGTCTGTAGTATATGTGCGATCAGGATAATTATAACGCATAAACGCTTATTACATACTAACATCTTATATTTAAGTTCACAATCGTCCAAGGATATGTCACAAATGTTGTCGAGAAAATCCCTCAAACCCAAAGTACGCTTTACCTTCATGGATCTTTTCTTGTATATCTTAATTCACACAGTAATAGATATAACGATTGCTAAAAATATCACAGATTTGAGATATATGCTTGACAAATTGATTGCATGTTCTGAACTTTCTGGGAAAAGGCTGTGAGACACTCTTCATTGTGAAACACCTTCGTATAGGTGGCATACCTTAATCGCACTACACAACAAGTAATACCGATCTCGTTAAAATATCAATGTTTTTGCCGTTATTCATTTTCAAGACATACGTCGCGATTGATTCCAGTTTTAAATAATTATAGATTCAGTGGCTAGTCACCATCTTTATTCGTGCATAAAGCGTGGAGTTCCACATTTACTTCACAGGAAGCTCTCTTCTCTATAATTTAATTGTCACGTCTTAATTTTTCTCTACACTTATAATGAGATGTCTAAATTCTAAGGAAGGTTTTACGACCGCGCCGTGGCTCAGTAGTTAGACCGCTTGGCTCTCACCATGGGGTCCCAGGTTCGATCCCAGGCGACCGCAAAGTGAATTTTGTGATGGACAACACGGCGCTGGGGCGGGTTTTCTCCGGGATCTCCGGTTTCCCCCGCCATCTCATTCCACTGGTACTCCATCTTCTCATGTATCATCAGGGTCATCGCCTGCTGTTCCGTATGTAGTAAAAGCGGGCGTTAAATGCTAGACATTTAATTTAATTTTAATGAAGGTTTATCTGTGTTCAAAAGAAGTAGGCAAATTAATAATTTCACGTAAGAATTATTTTAGAATAGCACTACTCATTTTTATGGAACACCTAATATGATAATGGTGATGACGATGACGATGACGATGATGATGATGATGATAATAAAGTAACGTAACCTGTGTTAGTCTCACAAATTCTCGAGAACGGCTGAACCTATTTGCCCAATTTTTGGTTTTCAAGTATTTTTTGAAGTCCAAGAAATGTTTTAAAGCTGAAAAAAAGTAATAATGTACCGGGTTATTAACGAAATATAGAAGTAGATAAGCAACATTTTACGGAACACGTACACCTTGTTGTATTTTAGAAGAACAAAAACGTTGCAAAGTATAAAGATATTCCACAACTTGCCAAAGTTTTCCAAGATATTTCACTTTCCATTTTTGTTAAATAATGTTTATCGTTTGTTATCAAAAAGCTCTGAGTGCTCTATAACATTTAACACTTGACCACAGAAAATTGTTGCCAAATATTGGCGAAGACTTGCATACCTTCTTTACAAATTTTGTTTGTGAGATCTTGAATGTGAATTGAACGGACACAAAATTAATTGAATTCCTTTGTGATTTCGGTGATTCCAATGGATTTACCTTATGATTTTAAGACATTTACATCTAAATCTATAATTTCCCATGTTTTTTACCTTTGTGATGGACGTAAATAAATTGCAAGTACAGTCGTTGGATGTTTACTAAATTAACTTGTAGTTTCTCTGTTTCTGTAATGCGCAATAATTATACGTCGCGTGTTCGGGCGTCGGATAACCATTATCTTATTTATTTACACACCACAGAAAAGACGAAAAGTTTTGTTTATCAGAAATATTTCAATTAAATTAACTGTGACTGTGTTGTACTTAAACTTCACCACCATTTGCAGAATAAATAACTAATCCGAATTTGTTTTATTTATATAGATAAGTTTAGACAACTGTTATTGGCAGCACGAAGTTTCCCGGGTCATCTAGTGTGTGTCTGATAATCAGAAGTATAGTACACGTTCTTTTAATTTTACGGATCCGTCCTCTTCAGCTGCCCAGGTGCGGGCGCTGCGGACCCTAAGAACTCGTGGTACCTCTGACGTTACTAGAGGAACCTTGGGCCGAACATTCGAGCTCCTCCTTGACAGGGAGTTGTTCGGATTGGGTCGGACTCGAAGGGGCAGTGTGTTCCCGACACCCACGGGCAATTGGGTACCTTAAGCCAGGCTACGGCCGCCCAGAGAGGGTAGAGGGTTGCCTCATAAGTCCCGGGTACTAGTCTGCAGAGCTAGTAGAAGGTGTTCTAGATCACTAGGCGGCCCCATCGAGGTTTTCGGTAGTCTTCCCTGCGGGGTCGACGCGCGTATGTGGCGTATCCACCTACACCCATCTTGTCGTTGTAGTCGATGGGGGTTTTTTATACTCAAGGTATTGCGTCACGGAAAGTGCCCCGGAGTTTTCCATCGCTCCCCGGTAGAAGGATACCCGGGTCGTTGGTCCTACGTGTCCATGACTAATACGAGTTGATGCTCTGCACCTAAATAAATAAAAGTATTTATTGTACTAGAAACATCCCTTGTATTCCTTGTAATTTAAGCAGTAGTACTTGAACTGTGATCCTCCTATTGACGTTGCGTTACGTCTCTCTCTTTATCTAACCAAGAAGGATTGAACATGTGGAAATAGATTTCTATATTTCTTCGTGGTGTTTGATTCTTGCGATGGGAAGTACAGGAAGAGGTAATAAAATCAATAATTGCCAACTTTCAAGGATCTCTGTAAGGTGGCGTTTAGCATTCAGTAGGCAGAAAAGCATTATTAAAAAGTTTTTTCTATACAAATACCATATAACAATATCTCATTAATTACATATTTTTACAGTAAAATAGAAATTTTTAAGAAAAACCCGTGATACAATTCATACATAAAATATACTTGTCCGGGACAGTTTTGAACCAACGGTCTCGGGATCAGTAGGTCAGCGCCTAACCAACTGCGTCACACAGACCGACTTGCAGTTCTCATGTCAATATATTAAACACAACTGAATACATGCCTGGAAAAACGGGTTAACCCACATTATTTTAAAAATGGAGGAAAACAGTGTTTTGTGAATGAGGCTGAATAAAATTAACATTATTTTATTTCATTTATGAGTATATGAGTCTCAAGAGTACAGTTTATTTTATCAGTGTTTTCCTTAATAGACCTCAAAACATGATTGATACATGTTGATAAAAATAATAAAAATTATAAATTAGTAATTATATAATATACATAATATATACATAAATAAATAGTACATATATACATAATACATTAATTAAAATGAAATAAGGACAATAAAGTGGCAATCTTTTGTCAGCATTTACTCAATTTTTATTTTAAAAACATTTTACTTACTTTTTAGGTGAAACTAATAATTAAATATATCTTCTGGCATTTTTAAACATCATACTCTTTGGATTATTCTACTTTTAAATAAGTATATCATTTTGGACAGTAGGTGCAAAGCTCTCAGCTGTAGTCCGGCTGATAAAAAAAAGAATCAGTAATATTCTGAGAATCTTGGCCTCAGATTTAAGAATTTATAATACTCATGATAAATTGGTGAGATATAATTCATCAAATTCTGTAAGTCCTTTAATTTCGCAGGACTTATAAGTATTGAACCATTGTATTTTTGAGGAAATGTCATGAAAACTATGGTTTGTCAGATATTTTCCTACTAATTTCCAAAATGTTATAATACTCAATACCACCGTAAGTGTATTTAAAATATAGCTTTAAGGGGTAGTCTTTAAATACTTCCATGCATGTCACCTTGCTCAACAGTACTTCTTTCCAGATTCTGAAACTGTTGTTTTCTTCTTTACTTTACCGAGAAGAGCCGAAAAACACTGTTAACATTCTATTTTACTATACTTTTAATGTTTTATGTAATTAGGCATTGTTCCATTTCAAAACGGTATTTTTGCTCCAAAGGTACACTTAAGAGCTATCAAAATCTGTTTATAGTCTAAAACTATGAGCCCCTAACTACCAAAGGATGCTTTGGAAGCCACACGTCAATAGAACTTTCCATTTAGGAAATAATGGTGGTACGAGTTTCGGGTGATACTTCCTGTAAAATAAGCTAAACATAGTGGTCACAATTAATAAACCTTGTTTGCCTTTAATTTGGAATAATTAAGGCAGATGAATGCATGTAATGTATGACAAATAAAATGTATTTACTACTAGGCGAAAATTGGTGTTCAAAACTGTCGATAAATAACGAGTGTTATGTCCCAGCAATTTTCTTTTTAGTCTGTTTCTGTAATAAGTGTACCTTTCTGGGGATCAAAAAATAAATTATATTGAAAATAACAAATATATTAAGTGGTGTATTAACTACAAGTATAGTCTTAAGAGTATCATTAAGGATCAGCGATTTCTCTTACCTTTTTTTTTTTACTTTAAGGGGAGTTACGAATATTTGTTGCAATTTATATTTTATATTTAATCATAAAGTGTAGAATATGTAACAATAATTTATGTTTATAAAATCCTTCTTCTTCTTCTATCTGTCGGCTTTGGATTGTTTAACCCGTTCCGGCTCCAATTTGGTCTGCCCGTCTTTTCTTCGGTCTTCTCTGGTTTCTTCTTTCTATAAGTGTTTATATTTTAAGGCTATTTTTGGTATTCTGTTATTATTCATCCTCTGAACATGTCCTTTCTATTGATTTCTATTGAAACAAATGGAAATCAATGGAAAGAACTTGTTTATGAAGTTCAATAACTAATTACTAATATTAAAATCAATCTTTTTCAGACGATTAATCCTACATATATTGAAGAAAATCCCAACAAGAGGCACAGAAAAGTTGGACTTTAGGAGAGCGGTATCTTCAGTCAACATGGTTTTGAATACATCAATTACAGGGAAGTCCAAGGCGGAGATTGCATCTTTGCATCATATGAACTATGACAACTCTAAAGAACCAGAGGGGCAGGCTGCAGCAGAAAAATTTGTGCCGAATGATGCTCCTAAACCCCGAACTAATAGAAGCACATTAGTTGCGAGGACACCAGCTGCAGAAGCCTCTGTGGTAAAGATTGGCCCTGCTGTCCAAATTGAGCACACATAATTTAACGGATAAGAATCCTTCAACCGCAGAACTCTCTGTGGCGGAAAATCTAGCACAAGTCAGACTAATGATACCACCCGTGACAATTTAATTGTTGATGCTGCAACAGCTGAAGCATCTATGGTTGGCGATGCTCCAATAAGACAGATTAGTAAGAACTCTCTTAACAAAATGAATGACCAGTTATACGGACTACTAATAACAAAACTGCACCAAGTGGATGTGCCTTTCACTTCTGGAATTGCAGGACCCCTAAAGTCGGTCCGGATGATATAATAGTCTACGACACTACAAGTATGTTAGTTCCATCAGATACCGAAGTGGATCTGCAGTGTGAACCACCAAATAGTTGTCGAAGAAAAAGTTTTCCATGGTCCAGATTGTGTAATAATTTGGAATTTAAAGGCAAAATGAAAATAAATTCGATCATCCCTCAGGAAACTTTAAGGGGAGGCATCTGTCAAAAATGCTAAAATCCAGAGTTTATATCATTATGTGGGGTATGGGGTATAGTTATGCTTTTAAAATTCATCTTTCTATGTTAAATAGTTTTTTCAAAAAAAATTTAGTGCTTTTTATAGTGTGATTTTTGTATGTTATATAAAACGTCCCAGGTCGTACAGTTTTTCTTTTAGAAACTTTAAATTTTAGATTCAGTTTTCTCTGTACATCAGTTATAAGACCTGCTATACTTTTAAAGTGTGTATCAAGTATTTTTGGACAAAAAATACGTGTTAATATAGCTAATTTTTCTTAATTTTTTGCAATTTTGAGATTTAAAAATAAATAATAAATAAACTATTTAATTTAAATAAACAAAAATACCAACGTTTTTAAAAAATATATTTAGAAATTTGTATGCAAAGTTTAATACAAATTCGTTGAGAATTGCAGAAGTTGGAGCATTTTGAAGGTACAAAAACGTTCAAAAATTGAAAGTGGAGAAAAACGAATTGAAAGATTTAGATTGAAATTACACTACTTTCTTTACTTTGAAAACTCCATGAATCATATGCAGGCCCTACAACTATCTTATTACCTTATTTCTCTTTAATTTGGTTACTTTTGGCCCTTTTCTATAATTTTTCTGTCTGCAATAGTTTTTACCAAAAAAATAATTTAATTTTTTGCTGCAAATTCTTTACATTGGGAAACATATTGCATTCTTTACAATTTTTATTTTAAATGATTGGAACTTTGGATTCTGGTTCCTTTAGCCAATAGTTACAAAACTATATATGTATATACTCATTTGCCCAAATCTAATGGTTCTGGAGGAGAAAGCTTAAGGAATATGATAGATTTTTCTGAATTTCTTTCAATTTTCTTTTTTCAATACCAATCATTATTATTTTTTTCATATACAGCCATAATGATACCAATTTTTATTGAAAACTTCTCTAAGAATATACATATATACAAAACTTAAAGAAATTCATTGAAATCTTTAGTGTCTGTACTATAAGGAGTATTAAAAATGCTAAAAGTTGGACATGAAGAAAAATCTAGTTAGAAGCTCTAAATATAAACAATACTTTTTTCTATGTTTCAAATTCATCCTGCACTATATCAAGACCACTCAGCTAGTCTACTATCCTCTTCTACTTTTAATTTAGTTACCTTTAACTGCTGCTTGGCAGATTTATATTTGCTCAATGAACTTTGATCACTTTGTTTTAGCTTTCACCTATCCCTAATACTGCTAATTTTCTTGCTAACAAGACTTACTTTGCTTACTGCAACTTTTGTCTTAACTTTAAGTCTATCTTTATAACCCACATTAGATTCACTAACAGCTGCAATCACTGCAATTTGCAATTTCTTTCTTAATACAAAAACTTATAGAAAAATTGTGACATTTACTCCATGGAAACTTTCATTAGCATTTTGTGCTTCTCCTTTAATGCATCTTTCCGATATAATAGTACTAACTAATCTCTTTATTTTTGTCGATGAGATGGAAGTTGTAAGTGGAATAGTTCATGCAATTCATACCCATGGTCATAAAAACTTCTGCATAGAAATATGAATCTTACCAATGCCCATAAATACATCAACCATTCTTCTATTTACATCAAAAGGTGACCTACTTGAATCACTGTTAACTCTTGGGCTATAATATGTTTTCACTTAACATTTACCTCAAGCATGGCATTCTAGTATCATTAATTACTGTTATGGCTAGAACACCTTAAAGTTTCATTATATTTTGCTTTGAAATAGCCACTGTACGCCTAACCTAACTTAACCTGGTATGAATCATATACCTACTGTTGCAACAAGAAAGCAATACAATGTTAAATCAGGCTTTATTCCTATTCTAGACAATAATAATTTAATATAAGCTGCTATCCACAGCTTTCACTTGCATTTAAACCATAATTCACAAACACTACATGTCAGTGAAAAGCTTGCTTACTTTCAAAAGTAGTAAGTGGGAAATAATATACAAAACTGGTATCGGAAAGGTTCAGTAGCTTCCTTAAACATCCAGAAGATGTCTCTGCACATTAACACAGTTACAGAATCAAACCGCGTAGTTTAAACGTGAGAATTCCATCAACTTCTTTGCGACACACTGGGAAAAAGCAATATAAATGGCCACGACCACCCGCACATGGGCATTTAAATAATGACGTAGCTGCACTTTAAATGGCGCTAGGGCCTAACTGACGGCGTATTCTGAAACTACAATGTTTAAACATAATTTTATTGCAAAAACGGAAAATGTCGTTTTTTGTCATTTTTGACGAAATTTCACCGATGCCCCCTTAAGCACTAAATAAAAATAATAAATTAACTGGTAAAAGGCATTTGTTTTCTTAAATGATGCAGCATATATTATAGTAACAATCGCAGATAATTACACGCCATTTGCAACAATAAAAAACAAACGTTCTAGATTAGAATAGGTGTTGCCTATACATATTTCAGTGCACTTGCTGGAATTTCAAGAGTTGTTTAATAATTTGGCCAAAATGAATGTATTTCGTCACACTGGTTAAATGCAGTAGCCTGTAGGGAGTCTTTTACCCATATTACTTCTGGCAAGCGCGATTAATATATTAAATAATTAATTCATCTACCTCCTGTATTTACAATACCTAATGTGCACCAAAATTTTGCTGCGGAGAAGAACCTTAACACCCTAAAACTCAGCACAGAAAGTACCGAATACGACCACTATCAAGTGGCTGCTGGACATTGCTAGTCGTGTCTGTTCCTTATATGGGTGACGGCGCTCCTTACATATGCCATATGCGGACCGCTGCCGATAAGGGGCAATCAATACCTCCTGTGTAACGAAATGTATCAACTGCATGTGGCACCGCAATCGGTGACGCTGATGATACATGAAATGGGGTACCGATGTAATGAGATGAAAAGAGAAACCGTAAATCCCGGATAAAACCCGCCTCAGCGCCGTGTTGTTTGCCAGGAATACTTTGCGGTCGCCTCGGACCGAACGCAACGGCGCGGCCCTCCTCTGAGGCAATGCTGTGTTATATGCCTGTAAGCTCTTACGTATTCTGGACTCACTTTTGTTTATTCCCAACGATACTCCGCAACCAAAGTTTGGTATACAGGCCCCACATAGATCAGAGATAATGCCATCAAACTCTCAAGCACGTTTATGTGAGAGCATAGTAATAGTTCCCTTGTGCTTTTTAGAAGATGGCGTAGCCCAAAGCAGATTTCCAACGTTGTATGCTTTTGCTGCATAGAAAACTATGTATGCTTGGTTCGACATACGCCTGCGAACAGTTCTTTTCTGTTACCAAGTTAGCTAAATTCAAATCCGATAGCAGCCTATCAGATAACTGTCTAACATGCAGCCATGATTTGACCCTGAAATTTTGGACTTCGTAACCACAAAAAATGCGACATTATCCAACAACTTCACAGTTGTTCAAACAACAGCCTGGACTCCGACCACCTTGCAGTGCATTTCGACATCTGCGGCGCCATCACGGCCAGTCTGACCGGCAATCTGCGGCGCGCAGAAACCTACTGGAGCAAGTTTATCCTCGAAATGCACCAAATGGCGCAACCCGGGCACTCATACTACAGCGAGGCGGACATCGACGTCGCCATTGAAAACTACACTGCCTCGCTGGACACAGCCAAAATAAATTCTACCTCCAGGGTGAGTCAGACGGTGAGCTCGCTATATTTCTTGTGCAGCCCTGTCATCTCAGTGGGATGACCCCTTGTTGGGCTCCGTGGGGGGTGGGGTGCACTGGGGGATGAAATTTAGTCTATCTATTGTGGTAAACTCTTTTATTAAAATTATTATCAGAAGTGGAAAGGAAATAGCCGAGTGTAGTGGTCCTCGCTATTTAGTTATTTATAAAACTGAGGAAGGTTACAAGTTTAGTGCCGTGTATCCTTTTGTTATTGAGAAGGGCTTAGATAGTAGTGCTGGTTCTGTGAAGGCATGTACTAGATCTCGCAATGGCTTACTCTTGGTCGAAGCAGTTTCTTCGTCACAGGCTGCCAAAAACTTGAAAGCCAATATGCTTGCGAGCTATCCAGTGCGCGTTGGATTGCATAGGACTCTGAACTCCTCGCGTGGTGTTGTAAACACCAGCGCATTGGATGGTATGTCCAATGAGGAGATTCAGCAAAACTTGGCGGAACAAGGCGTGACTAATATATACCGAGTTCACCGCAAAGAACGAGGTGAACTAGTGCCCACTTGTACCCTGTTTCTTACCTTTGATCGGGTAGAACTCCCGAAAAGGATTAAGGCATAGTATGAAGCTATTGAAGTGAGGCAGTATATGCCAAATCCACTGAGGTAGGCAGCGCTTTGGCCACACAAGTGATTCATGGAGTTGCCACTTGCGTTGACTGTGGGGAAGTCAAGCATGACAATGCATGCACTTCCACCGCAAACGGTGTTAACTGCAGTGTTAATCACTCAGCAAACTCCAGAGAATGCCCCCGTTTTATGGAGGAGAACGCGATCCAAGAGATCCAAGTAAGAGAGAGGGTGTCCTTCGTGGTACCCCGGTAACTATTGCGTATTCGCCAGCCTTCTGTAGCTACGACCGTTACTTATAGTGCAGTTGCAGCTAAGGCCGTACATAGACGTGAAATCGCAACACAAACCTGCGAAATAAACGGGGAAGTAGTATCCGAAAGATCAATTACACCAGACCACAGCCAAAGCAACAAACACCAACACGAACAACAGTGAGCGTGCCGACCAGGTCCAGTCCTAAGAAGAAGGTTAAAACCAAGTCACCGTAGAAATCATCTACTTCACGAACAAGTGAACCGATAGTATATAATGTATCGCCCAGAAAATTTAAGACCACTTATCACAGAACGTACTTCCCAAGGTAAATAGTAAGACCAGTGAAAAGAGAGCTAGCCAGTACAAAAGTCTGCCTACATCTCCGTCCACAACATCTTAGGACTCAACTGGAGAGGACGCCGATCGGCGACTTTCATCTTCGCCGGTCGCAGTTTCCGATCCTGTCTAGAGACTGGAATCGGAGTCACCAGTGCATAAACCGTCCTGTTCCATTGACGATGTGAAGCGGGTGGATCCTGTCCTCACTGCCCAAACGACAGTAAGGAAAAGGCAGGAAAAACCTGCTGAAAGGCTTAGACCTGCCCCAAAGAAAAGGAACAAATTGGTTCAGCCACCACTGGGCAGGTAGCCTTTGTCCCGGCGAGTTGATATTAAAAGAAGTAATTTTTATGCATTTCGGTATATATTTGGTACTTACAGCTTTTATCCATTTGGGCTTATTTATTTTATTGTTATTTTGTTTTAATCTGTTTTTAAAATTTTAAATAACTTATATCTGGTTATTGCCATGAATTCGTTTCTTGTAAGGGCGCTAATGACCGCTGCAGTTGAGGGACCTTATACACTTATTATCATTAGCTTTTTCACGTAACCTGAGGTGGAGCAGCTCATTGCTAGGAGCCGACGCTTGACGAGACTTTGGCGGCTTACTCGCCAGCCTTAGTACAAAGTGCTATTAACATCAATCGGCAACAAATTAACATTAACAAAATTTAACAGTGGGTGCATAACATGTTAAACAGCACACAAACGGACCAATCTTTCTGAAAAATTATTAAAGGCATTTAAAGTCTCCTCGAGCGCTAACTCAGGCACTGAGGCGCTACACACTCGCATCGGCCTGCATTTCTCCTGTGAGGAGAAAACCGAGGTTTTGCAGACTGTCTGGAGGCAAAGTTTACTGAAAACCCAGCCACGAACGTCGAGCTAGAACTGGACGTTCAGACATAGGTATAAAATCAGGTGGCGCAGAGGCATGAGCACCACTTGCCCTTCACAACACCGCAGGAAGTGTACAAGCTCATTAGGAAGTTACCTAATAGGAAAACCGCCGGCCCGGACAGGGGGACTAATGAGGTACTCAAACATTTCCCGAGAAAAAAGCCCTGGTACAACTTACAAAAAATTTTAACGCCTGTTTGCAGCAAAATTATTCCCCTCACACTTGGAAACGAGCCAGGGTAATAATGCTCCCGAAGCATGGGAAAAGCACCAGGCAGCTTCAAAATTACCTCCTCATTTGTCTCCTGTCTACTATTGGGAAATTACTCGCGAAAATTATTCTATTTCGACTCCAAAAACAATTTCCGTCGTTTGACATTTCAAGCTTACAATTTGGCAATAGAACCCGATAATCAGCAACATTGAGAAAGGTGAACTCAAGCATAGGAAACATGCCCGGATAAATCCATTTAAGACCAAAACTCCCCAATTATGCGCGCCCAACTCTTCCCGGCTCAGACCACTCCTCCCGGCAGAGGCTGCCGCCACCGGCTGCCTAGGTGCCAGCTGTACGCTGCCGCGCAGCCTAACTGGGAACAATGTGAATAGTGAATGTGAAGTGTGAATAGTGCGAGTGTCCGTGTGTAGGTATATAATGGTACGTACGTGGTATGCCCAGGTGTGTGCGTGCATGTGTGCGCGAGATAAGCACAATACATGAGTTAAAAAGAACAAACACACACACACACACACACACACACACACACACACACACACACACACACACACACACACATATATATATATATATATATATATAAGACTTGAAGCTTTCAAGGCGAGCATTACTAATCAAGATTTCGCGGGTCATCAGCCGTGTCAAATTAATGAACGACGTTCTTGGCAAAATGCAACACTTACTGGGGGGCGGAGAATTAAGGAGGCTTTGGCGATTTCCTCTGAAAGGGGGACGCTTAATCGTGATGCTGGATTTCAGTTCAGCTACTCTTGGAAACCTGCCTTAAAATGGAAATACGTCGAATTAAGAAGCAAAGATCAATACAGCTTGATAATCAAGTTAAATAGTTACGTTTCTTTGACACAATTTTCATTAATCACGACATCTCCTGACCTGGCATTTAATTTACTGAAAACAGTCTTTTGTTCAGTAATGCGAATTTTGATAGTGTTCTGTCTTTGTTTATAGTTGTGTTATATCCAGTACTTCATTTATGGTTATAACATTTTATAAATATCCTGATGATGGGAGAGATGTACACTTCCGAAACGTTGATATATTATCATGTTTTCACTTGGCTGGCTGCCCGAGAAGAAAGCGAGCGAAATGATATGGATGTATGAATGGAACAGATCATATATTTTATTTTGAATGTTTTTATCATGACAAAAATACCTGAAATGTATTTGAAACAAACTAAAATCCTAAAAATCTGGCAATTTATGTCCTTCAGAAAAGAGCATACGAATATTTTAAATGAGCTATATGCATTTGATTCTGTGTGAATGCTATTATTTTTGGTACACACTATTTGTTGCCTTTGATAGGCGTTGGGTATTCAAAATCAGAGAGAATAACCCCCTTTGTAGCGACGAACAGAAAGCACATAATTGCCCACTTCATACCTGGGCAATGCGTGTGATGATTAAATGGCTTTTAGGTCTCCCAGTTTTATTGCTTTTACTTCAATGGTTACTTCACTTTAGTGTATCCTAACTAACGCTACTTCTTCCCTTCTAGTTTCCTTTATGCATCTTTACTTACTATAGGACCTAACTAGTTTCCACTTACTCTTGTAAAGGCATCCACCGATATTTAGAGTGCTTGTTTGAAACCAAGTCAGTAATAATTAAGGAAGTTAGGAAGGAAGAACGTCAGCGTAGTTGGGAAAAAAAGTCAAAGTTTTGCCTCGTGAGCTCTAAGGAATCTAATATGTTAGAACTTCCTATCCACTCATAGGCGAAGCCGGTGATGTGTTTACTTGATTTTCGAGTTACGCGAGGTCGACTAAGTGTCTCACATTACTGAAAATTGGATATTATTTTCAGAAGAACTACATCTTTTGAAGTGTAGTGCATGAGTGAAGGTAGGTTTAGAAATAAATTGGGAATCAGAATGGAAAAGGAAGCTTATCTGCCTATCTACTGCATGATAAATCTGTTAAAGCTGTTTGTATACACATTTAATCATAGGGAGCAGAGCGATATGTGAAATGAATCAATAATCAGATCTTCAAAGACCGGGCTACCTAGAAATACCACTATTTACATGACCAGAAAATATAATATTGACTTAGTACTGAAACAAACTATAATTGCTTTAGAATTTAAACAAATATAAGGAATATCTATATACAGACGTGTGCAAATTATTAGACTCATTCATATTTATTTTACTTTGCTTTAGTTCACAATTCCAAATAATGTTTATTTACCGCCGTAACCTATTTCAATCTGTCGTAATTCTTTTCTTTGCGATAATATGAAACATATTCAATGAAATTTCTCTCTTAATAACAGCTGGGGGATTATTCTTTTACTTCTAGTGATATGGTGGTAGCTCTGAAAAGAGCAGCCATTTTCTTCATGTCTGTTTATCCAACTGTTTGATGATATTGCTTTCATTTGGTGAATGTAGTAACTGAAGATAGTTAATATTTGCCTTTATTGTGTTTTATGGCTAATATATGCTCAGCATTTATTATTAATTGATCTCAAGCCAGGTAACATCGTGTAGCTTATCCTTAGCATTCACATTGATTCAAAAATTAGGTTATGGGTAAAACTGTTGACGTATTTCCAAGGAAAGTAGCTGTAACTGAGAGTCTTTTGAAGGAGCCGGCCCTTGCAGTCATGGTCGCTCAAGCGTATGTCTCTAGCGTTCCACCGCGTAGAGAGTCGCGGGTTCGAGTCCCGCCCTGGGCATGGGTGTTTATATGTATAGGGTATATGTGTGAAACTGCAGCAAACAGATAGTAAAATAAACGGAAACAATAAATAAAGGTTAAATAAGAAAAAGAAAAATATATATCTGTATACACAGATACATATTTCTTTTAAAAAGAAAAAAAAAAGGAATCTCCTTATTCACAACGTGAAATAGCTAAGGAATTGCGTGTTCCACAAAAATCTGTTAGTCGCATTAATCAAGCTTTAGCATTCGTTGAGACGATGACCTCAAAAGGGGATGGAAAATGAGGGAGGAAAAAAGATATCACCAAGGATGCACAGAAAATTTTTGCAGGTGGCAAAACAAAATAGAAGAGCAACCAGCATTGACCTCAGTAATCAACTAAAGCAGTAAGGTAAAGAAATATCAATCATCCTCATTAGTTCGCAGAAGATTATGTGAAGCAGGTTTATCAGCACGCAGGCCTCGTAAAACGATTAAAATGACACATGCAATGGCAAAAGAAACGTTTAGAATGGGGCAAAGAGATGCAGAAACATCCAGTGGAATTTTGGAGAAAGTTAAATAGTATAAAAACTGTTTGTGGCATAAAATTAAAATATGTACATGTGAATTTTATGGAAATGAGATAAACAGCCTACACTTTGTTTCTCTCATTGCTGGTTTTGTTATACTATCTTTGAGAAATTTTTAAACTGATTAATATTAATAGAGGTTTTTATTGTTTCAGGTAATTTTTTTAAGATAAATCCATGTTTGAAGTATGTGAGGAGAGCAGCCAATATGTGAGAAGCACAGATAAAGAAGCTTTTTCCGCTCAGTGTGTCGATCAAAGAGTAAAACACCCAACATCAAAAATGGTCCGTAGCTGTATGTCTGTCCATGGACCTGGAAGAATATACATAGTTGTGGGATCTATCGAGCAGAAACAGTATAAAGGTGTATTAGAATAAAACTATTTCCGCAAAGTAAAGAATGGTATCCAAATGGTGATTTTGTGTTCATGCATGACAGTACTCCCTGCCATAGAGCAAAATATGTAACCCAGTTCCTCAATGAAAACAATGTAAAAGTACTGCCATGGCCGGGGAATAGCCCTGATTTAAATCCAATAGAGAATGTGTGGGGTATTGTTAAACAGAGACTGAAAACATTCAAAATAACAACAACAGTTCAGCTTATTGAGGGCCTGAGAAGCATTTGGCACAGACATGAAGAAATAAAGGAAAATTACTCCACCCTTGTAGAGCGCATGCCTGAAAGCACCAAAGTGGTAATAAAGGCTAAAGGAATGCATACAAAATACTAGGAGTTGAAAAGATATGTTGTAATATTATTTATGTCAAATAAATAGAAAATGAACGTTATATGTTAAGAATTTCACCATTGAGTCTAATAATTTGCACACGTATGTAAAATTTCTTGCCATAATACTTCATTGGACATAAATTGGATGCTTAAGCATATACATTTTTTAAGTATGTTGTCGTATACCTCTAACCTATGGTTTATCAATTCATCATGCTATAATGCAAAATTCAGTGGGAACAACGTGAGTCCCCCCAGGGGCCTACTTCGGTAGGTACGGGTTTGGCGAACCCGGGGTCCCGAGCCAAAGGTCTCCCTCGTGTGGACTCCTCTTCGTGGTTGAGGGAGACGGTCAACAGGCCCACCCACGTGTAGGCCGTGCGTGGAGACCCGTGTCGGTGGAAAGGTTTGTCCTGGTGGTTGAGGGATGCGTATCTGAGCTCGTAACAGTGTTTTTTTCTGAATTCGGGGAGGGTGCGCATTTCTAATACACTACTTAGGCTTCTGCTTCGCCTAAACGGGAGGTTAGGGACTAACCCACCCCTAATCAATCGGCCAGGACTAGGTATTGGACCGACCTCCAGGGTGACTGGGACGGCGAGCTCGCTATAACCCCTGTGTAGCCCTGTCATCCCAGTGGGATGACCCCTTGTTGGGCTGCGTGGTGGGTGGGGAGCACTGGGGGATGAACTTTACACCAACACTCATGGTAAACCTTATTAAACAATCAAATCCAAAAATTGTAGCAATGGAAAGTAAGAGCAGAGTCTTGTAGTCCTCGCTACTTGGTAATCAGTCGAAATGAAGAAGGCCAGAAGTTTACGACAGACCCTTTTACGATCCAGAGGGGATTAGACAAAATTGCTGGTCCTGTCAAGTCTTGCATACGATCGCAAAACGGCACGCTCCTAGTTGAGGCGCATTCTAACTGCCAGACAGCATCATTATTGAAGGCAAGCATGCTAGGCAGTTATCCTTTAACCGTTACAATACATAAGACCCTGATATCCTCGCGCGGGGTGGTAACCACCCGTGCGTTGGACGGTATATCCAACGAGGAGATTCAGGAGAACCTTAAAGGCCAGGGTGTTACTTGTGTGTACCGAGTACAGTGCAGAGAAGGTGGAGAATTGTTGCCTACTCGTACCCCGTTCCTTACTTTTGATAGGGTAGATCTTCCTCAAAAGATTAGGGCAGGATACGAGGGTATTGAGGTTAGGCCGTATATACGAAACCCCTGCGGTGTTACAAGTGTCAGCGTTATGGTTACACTAGTCAACTGTGTAACGGATCTCCAGCATGCGTCAACTGTGGTTTGGCTTGACACGATGGTGAGTGCTCCTCGCCCATTAAATGTATAAACTGTGCCGGGGGCCATCCATGTAGTTCCAAAAACTGCCCGCGATATGTGGAAGAAAAGGCAATGCAGGAAATCCGGGTTAAGTAGAAGGTATCCTTCTCGGACGCCCGGAAACTCCTGCGTACTCACCTGCCCTCCGTCCCCAGGTCCGGTACTTATAGCTCTGTCTTAGCTAAACCTGTTCCTAGAAAAGAAATTGCAACGCAAACCTTCGCAGAAGGTAAGGCTACCATCTCAGACAGATCGGTAACAATATTTTGAATTTTCTGAGAAAGAATCTCTGAAGTGTTGAAGTACTCTTCAGTAAGCGATAGACAAAAAATTAGGACACAAAAAATAAAAGAAAAAGTTGGATAACGTTAAAGCATACAACTTTTCTCAAGTAAAATTTTTGTAGTGTTAACCATTTTCGAAATATTCATTGATATTTTTTAACTTTGCAATTCAAATGGTAAGTCGTTGTTTTTTCCATCCCGGTGATATAAATAGAATATACTTTCAATGTCATCACATGCCAACCAACTCACAATACGTTTGACTATCACTTTGAGGCTATTGCATTCCCTTACTTCCCTCTACCTACTAGGGAATATGTAACAAAGCTATTTCTACATGAAGTAGAGAGAGAAATGATCATTTGTAAGAATGGCATGGACCAGAGAAAGTGGAAAAAGTTATCTGAGTAGAATACATCATACTTTTGAAATGAAGTGCTTGTACATAAAAACGTTTTCTCTGGGAGAATAAGCCGGCAGTTTCTCCGGGGAGTCAAGTGATGGTCTAAGAGCGTGTGAATTGCAAATCCTCGGACCAGGCTGAGCAAACAGATAAACAAAATGCTTCCCTCTTTCTCCAACTCTCAGGTGGTGCTCCTGAAATTAGAGAATGAGAGGCTGAAAATATCTGTTGTCTGAAGTTGCACTACAAATATGGTATTCTACATGGGATCCTATGAAGCTCATGAGTTTAACGTGTAAACTGACTCAATCAGTTTTCGTAACTTTAATTTGGAATTTGGAAAAGCCATTTAGGGAAGAGAAATCGATCTTAATAACTGTGACCTGTAAGACTTCTTAAAATAATTAGCTACCTCTCAAAGTACGAGGCATGTCCGTCAAATAAGGTCCCAATTTTATTTAATATAGAAAACATGTTTATTGTCAATTAATGTTACATTAATGGAAAGGCGTAACTTACAGCTACTTTGCAACATAATCACCATTGTGATCAATACACTTTTGCATGTGCTGTTGTAGTTTTTGTATACCCTTGTCATAGCACTCTCCCGCCAAGTTGCGCAGGTAGCGCTCATCGTCGGTCTGGAAATGTGTTGCACCCAGGTGTGACTTCAACTCAGGAAACAGATGATAATCACTAGGTGCTAAATCTGGACTGTAGGGGGAAAGGGTGAGGATGTCCCATCCGAACTGGGCCAGGAGATCAGCCGTTGCATGTGGAGTATGTGGACGAGCTTTGTCGTGATGAACAGTCACTCCCTTCGTCAGCATTCCCCTCCTTCGATATTGAATGGCACGTCGCAATTTTTTAAAGTCTCGCAGTAGCTAGTGGCGTTTATTGTTTTGCCGCTAGGCATAAACTCGCACAACAATACACCTTTTCTGTCCCAGAACACATGGCCATCCCTTTGCCGGAAGAAAATGTTTGAACTTTCGCGGCCCCGGCGAAGTCGAATGCCGCCACTGACGAGAACGTTCTTTAGTTTCTGGTGTTGTGTAGTGCACCCAGGTTTCATCGCCAGTGACAATTGAATGCAACAATTCCTCGCCCTGTTCTGCATAGCGCTCCGGGAATCGATGGGCCGCTTCAATACGTTGCCGTTCATTGACTTCGGTGAGCATTTTGGGGACCCACCTAGCACACACCTTGCGGTAATGCTCGCTGAAAACCAAATGTGAAATATTAGAGAGTGGTCACTTTGGAAACAGAGTAAGTACACTTATAGATCATATCATGGATCCCAGTGTTAGAGAAACAGTAGAAGAGAATCTAAAAGTTTACTGTCGTATGACTTTGTCTAAATTAAACTCCATTATAAAAAGAAACTGATCATGTAAGAACCATAAAAGGTATATAAATTGCTTGAACTTTCTAGGCTAGTTAATAAATAAAGTATAAGTGATTTAAATCATGTAATGGCAGCATTTAAACAAGTAAATGCATTTAAAACCAGTGATATTACTTGTGATTCTGATTTGTTTCTTTGTTACAAAGAACTTTGTGACATTGTTGAACAGTAAAGCCATGATGGTAACGATAACAGATTAGATGTAGTAACAGCACTCTTGACATTGAAGACAAAAGCTGATTCTTATTAAATTTCTGTGAAAAGTCCCTTCAGTGTCTTTGGTTGCCGATGTCAAACGCTGACAGTGACATATAACTTAGTTATGACAGACAAAAGAACAACTATGAAAAGCGAAAATATCATAACTTGTTGTATGCTGCATTTTGGCGATGTCTGATGGGTGATATTTGATCTTATTCATGTTCCCTACTATCTGCTGATTTCAAATAAAATGTTTTAATTTGGAAAAACGGGGTTTTAACAGTTGTGCAACTCTAGTTACCTGTTACTTTTTTATTTAAACCATGTCATTACTCCTTAATTCTTCCCCAACATTTGAACGAAACTAATGCGAATTTCTGGTAAAAAAAAACCACACAAAGCACCACCAATTATAATTATTAAACCGAATTCTATAACTGACGATAACTGACGATGAATTTCAGTGGGGGTAGTGCCCTAGGCACTCAAAAAAACGGATCACTGCACGCAACTCGCACTTGGCAGCGGAAGTGATAGGAAGCTCCAACGCAAACGGCTGCCTAGCCCAGTTTAATGGTTGCAACAGGTTCGTTGTGGTGGGGATTTGAAGGGGTGAAACCATGCTACAGGACAGTGTTGCCGGATCTCGCGTAATAGCGATCCTCACGGCTCCAGCACCCTGCAGACCTTATTTTACGGACACTCCTTGTAAATTCTGAAGCATGACATTAGCTTAAGTTAAGGACAATTAGATTAGTACATCTCGGTAACTAACGTTAGATATACAGCATTAGCTCAAGGTTTTCCTGGAATGTAGTATGTTCATCTATCACAGAAGCTGCGTTGTAAGTTTGTATTAGTTCTGAAAAAGGAATGAAACGAGATGCTAAGAAATTAGTAAAGTTATAGAGTGAAACTATGTTTCAGATGTGAGCTTTAAAATTTGGTAACTTATGTATAAGTGATGGTTTGCATAGACACACAGGAAGGACTTCAGTTATCAAAAGAGCTGCATTTACAAATTTGCCATCTTTCTCGTCCTCCATTACGCAAATGTTGGTTATCGGCAGCCACAGCGATTAAAGAACACGCTTGGACATGTAGATCCTGATCAAGAAACATTCATCTTGGCATTTCTGAATTTAGAAGCAAACCTGCGCTGCACACTGTTATTAGTGAAGCAGTTCAGTAAGTCAGAACTTAACTGGTTAAGTTTCTACTACTAAGATAAAAAAACAGTTTAATTATTTGACCTCAAAAGTCGCAACGCAATTCTAACGGATCAATCTTGCCTTCTAGTAATTATTGGTCACTTACCTGGTGTTGCCTACCATCACACTCAACCCTGAGATAAAGATTATATAGTTTGTCCAGGTTCTTAACATCGCTTCGTCACCCCAATGTCTCTCGACACTTTAAATTAGGCCTGTCCTGTCCTGTCCGTAATTTATGACCTGGCAGTTTTACTGCATTGTCAAATGCTCTTAACCCAAGGTTCAGAATTCATAAATATAATTAATTTAAACTATAACATTACACATAATAATACGTACAATTTAATAAAATGCACTGTAAATATTCCTATCCTGTACTGGTATTATAGATATAAATAATTATCCCTTATAAAGGCCTATACAGCCATCCTATCATCCAAGCCTTAATGCCAAACAGACTAAAATATTTATACCTCCACACAACAATTTCATTCGAATCAGCTCTAATACATTTCCTTATCGTAGCACCATACGCAGATCCCATAGATAAGACTATGCACTGTACTTTTGCTGTACGGGAACACACAATCACTTCCAACCGTCTTCTTATGGATAATTTCCCTTAATTGGCGAACAGTGGGAGATTCACTTTTCAGGTAACAGTCGTACACAGTCGTACGCAAAAATCACGATTGAAGCCGTCAACCTTCTCAAATGAGAACTTAGGTTTATTTAATTTCCTTTTAGTTGGAGTGCTGTAACTAGCGATGTTAATTGATGCAATTTTTTGACCCTTGTTGTTCCTACACCAGCCGCATCGGCAGTTAATTTATTCATATTTTTCGACAGTAGTAATCGCCCCCCCCCCATTTTCAATTACAGTTTTCAGAAAGTTTCTAAAATTCAGTAACATACTTGCGCTCTGTTTCCTGATCTGGCTTTCTCTCCCTATGATGTCTCTTTTCTTGGTTGGAGTCCTAAATGGCGGTTATATTACGAGATTATTATCATCAGCTTCGTTAACTTGACAATTTATTACGTCACTATTCGTATTAGCCTCGTTAATTTCACCATCTATCGCTTCACCTATTCGAATTACCTTCGTTAATTTCCTCGTTCTCATTATTTCTAGATTAGATTAGATTTTTACTGTGCATATTTCAAAATTTTACAATTTAAAGCTTTGTGCCACATTTATTTGTCTTTACCTTGTTGCTACCTTGGCTAACGTGACAACCTGGTCTTCTGCTCTGCCAGGTAGCTATTAACCTCCATGCCTCCTTGTTACGTAATTAGTCCCATTCTTCCCCCCCCCCCCCTCAACTTCCTTCCTTATATTCTTTACATCCCTGACCCATTTTTCTTTTACCTTCTGCAAGAACTCACCATCACTTCTTACCTTCTTTTCCTCCATTCCCGTTAACATTTTTATAGCTACTATACTCTTCTCCACTTTCTCCCATTTTTCCTCCCAAACCTTTTTTCTCCACATTGCAACCTCCTCGCATTCTGTTACATAGTGTTGTATGCTTCCTTTTCCCCCCAGACAATTCACAAATTCCCCTTTCTCTACCCCTTATCCCTCTTAGAAATATTGTTCCTGTTCTCATCAATGCTAACCATTCTCTCTCTTGCCTATTGCAGTAATCTACCTATGCTTCTCGTTCCAAATTTACTTTTACTTGCTTGTAAAATTGTAATGATTTCATATTTTCTAGACTTCCCACATTTCCTGTCTTTCTGTATCTTCTATTCTGCATTTTACTAATTTACCCACATCGCTTGTATTCCTTTCCTCTAATCTCCATATATCTCCCATTCCTATTTTTTACCATAATTCCTCCCATCTCTGCCCACCAACTATTTGAGTTCGCTAATCTTTTTGCTGTCTCATGCATAATTGCAAAATTTCCCCCCTCTCTGGCAAATACCTATACCAAAATTTTATTGTTTACATCATTATTATCATTATTATCATTATTATCATTATTATCATTATTATCATTATTATCATTATTATCATTATTATCATTATTATCATTATTATCATTATTATCATTATTATCATTATTATCATTATTATCATTATTATCATTATTATCATTATTATCATTATTATCATTATTATCATTATTATCGTTATTATCGTTATTATCGTTATTATCGTTATTATCATTATTATCATTATTATCATTATTATCATTATTATCATTATTATCATTATTATCATTATTATCATTATTATCATTATTATCATTATTATCATTATTATCATTATTATCATTATTATTATTATTATTATTATTATTATTATTATTATTATTATTATTATTATTATTATTATTATTATTATTATTATTATTATTATATTTCTTCTTCTCTTTCCTAATTCTACCAAAGCTACTTCCCTAGGAGCTGATCTTTGTAAGCCTAGTAGCTCTTTACAGAACCTTCTGTAGTTTTGGTCCACCATTTTGTTTATCTCTGTGGCCCCCAGCCCCAGATCTTCACAGCATACAACATTATGGATTCAACTAGTGCTTCGTACATTCTTTCTAAACACTTGGTTGTCATTTCTAGCTTATATTTTCATATTCTTATCCCATTCATTGCCGCCCTTTCTTTTGTTTCCATTTTTCTCCTGTGTACTCCCACTTTCCATTGTTATTCAACCTAACACGCACTTTTTAGCCACGGTCTAAAGAGAAACATCTTATTTAGGTTATTAGCAACACAGAACTGATGTACAACAAGTATATTTTGCAACAGTATAATCCTGCCCAGCAAACCCACAAAAAGCTTAGAACAATTGTACCTCTGATGGCTTTGTACTGGGCGGGTGTGGCGTGGAAAGGGTAAGCAAAGGGTTATTTCTTGGAAATAAGTTTGTTAAAAAATTAGAAAAACTGTACAGGTCACCACTGGAGCAGCTGGTAGCAGATGCACCGACCAACGAGCTTGGGGAGTATTCAACGTCCTCTAGCGTAAAGTCGTATGGGACGGTGAATGAAGTGATTCTCAAATGAATCCAGAATTCATACATTCCGACATTTATCTTTCAGGATAAGGGGAAACGCCGGAAAAAATATTATCCTGACAACTCACCGTGAGCTTTTGAACGTGAGATAGACACGCTACCTCTACACCATGGAGGCGGCATAACTGCGTCAATACTTCGGCATCACCTTAGTTAAAGGCGGCAATCAAAATAAAAGCAAGCCACCAAGCAAATAATTATAAATATTTCATAAACCTTACTAATATTACAAATAGATTAATTTTATTTCTGCATAGAAACAACAGCTTACGTTTTGCTACAAGGAGTACACATAATGGACATGACGTAACACTTCATAGACTTTAAAGAGTGACAATGGATTCTATGTTATATTTATTCCTTTAACTATGATTTCCAAATACTGAGGTATGTGTTAAAAACATTGTCAAAACTCTCAAATGAACATTATTCTATCCCTATACATATACGAAGTTTCCGAAAACTCACATGTAAGAAAATTTTCCTGATTTTCCGTTTGTATTTAGATTGTAATCAAGTTTCTTGGCAGTAAATTCTAAGATATTTTATAAAGGGAAAATGTCTTGTATTATAAACTTCGTAAAAGTTAAAGGCATATTGCGGCGGGTCGTACTGCGGACTGAAGTAAATCCAAAGCTTGCTCCTCCTATAAGCGCTGCCTAATGTGGTACACGCATTTCACATGCTATAACTGAGAACATTAACTACGCTTGGATAAATACATTTAAAATAACAGATGCCAGTCTTATAATAAGAAAACATTTTATATTCTGATCATGACCGTACAAAAATCCGGTCTCTACGATACCTAGAACACGAGCGATGCACGTTTTATGTTTACATGGTTATGGCAACATCTTGCCATTCAACACAGATAAGCTTAAAAAACCAACATAATTCTTTCCTCACAATATCTCAGGCATAAATGATACACCCGTTATGAAAACAAAAGTCAGACAGTGTGAAAAAAGTTACTTTTAAGTTCGTTTTCAGAGTAGATGTGGGTTATTTGTTAAAATGAATGGCATCGTTAATTCGTGTGTTTAACTCGAGCTGAAATATTTTTAATATTACATTAAATTATCATACACAACACATTTTTTGCAGAGTTTTCCATCCAAGTGCGTGAAGATGACCCTCGAAGGTGGGATAAGCTGTGATTTTTTCGATCAGTAAACGTGAGATTCATTCTCAGGGCATAAAAATTATATTTAATATGAACAAGTGTTTATAAAGCTCTCCAATCCAGAAAACAGGGCAATTGAATGTTTTTCAAGACCCCAGCAGTTAAATGTGGAAGCTTGTGTGTAGTGTAGGTAGTGTACACACCGTGTCACGAATATCTAGTGAAGCAGCCTGTATTTCAGTCTCCGGGAATGACCTAGAAAGCTGGAAAGCGAGTTATTGAATTGGAAATCGTGCTTGCTATTCCACTGCTTTGACGTGTGCCAAGGTAGGATTTTAATGTTTTAAGAATATTACGGGAAAAATAGGCAGAACCTTTGCTTGGGGTAAAACGTGCTATGTATAGAACCTCTGCCGATACACACACCACTCTTTGCAACAGCGCACTCTATTGTTTGCAAGTGCCGAATAGTTCACTCCCAGATACAAACCACTGGCATACAATGGGCAGGTGTGAGGCAGGATGAACCTGGGAGTGCCGAGGCAAGTAGAGGGGTAAAACGGAGCGTAAGGTTAACCTAGCAGCCAGAGAACAGTGGGTGCTAGGCCTGCTCATTCGGCTTTCAGCGCCATCAATTATTTGCATATTAAATTTTTGCATCGGACAACTGTTACGAGTATATAGCCACATGGTTTGTGCCATGTTTTGTTAGCTGTGCCGTGTGTTGAGTAGTGTATCATAGTTATTTATTTAAATACAGGTAAATTGTGTTATAAGGAGAAACAATGCATTCCATACAGTATCTATGAGCACATACTTTTTAAAAAATTAGCTAAGAAGAAAACACTAAAATTAAGCGATTTGGAAGTCCCAGCCAAATATAAAAATCATACAGGCAGTCAAAAGAAAAACAAGATGTTTTAACATGTACTGTAACAACGATGTATAAGAGAAATATAATTTTATGTGTGGTTGTGATATTAAAAGTGCTCTGATTTTCTTTCCTTGCATTCTGTTTGGCGGTGAAAATCCGTCGACAAAATATGGCATGCATGATTTGCAGCACCTTCACGATCGCGCCTAAAAGACACGTAACTTCAAAACTGCACATGAGAAACAGTCAGTTTTGCTATGCTTGTCAATGTAAATATAGCAAAGCAGACTGACAGTGCATATTGGAGAACAATTGAAGAAATCAACTAGAAAGTGGTTCAAAATAGGTATGTTTTAAACATTGTCAACTGCATTAGGTTTTGTGAAGCCTTTGAGTTAGCTTTACGAGGACACGATGAGTCAGCTCCATCGAGCAATCCTGGTATTTTTCGAGGACTGATAAACTTCAGTGCGGAACTAGACGGTGTTCTGAAAAACTCATGTGACGAATACTAGTGTTTAACGGGACCTCCAAGACAATCCCGAACGAACTCTTGCTATGTATCCTTGAAGTCTGTCATGAAGAGATATCAAAAGAAATCAAAGAATTCCCATTTTGAAATGTACAAATAGAAGAGTGTCATGCTCTAGAGTGTTTTTGAAATAGGAATGTTGTGTTATATGCTGTGACTTAACGTTAACTTCTGTATACAGCAGTCTATACTGACAGGCCTAAACAACCGTTTGTTACGAGGGCTGTTCAACAAATAATGATCACAATTTTTTTTTTTGGACAGCGTTCCCTTACTTATCCTCATTATTTTCATGGTCCTTTTCAAAATAGTCTTCCCTGATTGCGATGCACTTGTCCCAGTGCTTCTGCCAGTCTTCAAAGACATGCTCAAAACCAATTTTGAGAGATCCTTCAAAATCACCCCCGCAGCCTTTACCACTGCTTCTGATGACGGATAATGCCTCCCACGAAGGCGTTTCTTCAAGTTAGGGAATAGAAAAATGTCCCATAGGGCTAAATCCGGACAACAGGGAGGGTGAGGGATGCACTTCACGTTGATTTTTGCAAGATATTCGGCAAAAACATTGGCAATGTGCAGCCGTGCATTATCGTGGTGCAGCATCTAGCCTGCTTCACGGAAATGTAATCTTATGCGCATGATATAGTCACCTAATTATCGGAAGGCACGGTCAGCTAGCAGCCGGGTGGGCGGCAGGAGGCATTCGGGACCTGCCTACCCATTTATCTTGTAGCGCTGGCGAGGGGATGTTTGGAAAGACATCACTGGCCGTCTCTTTCCCCTCCCCCGGGGTCTGGAACGGTCGGGATATTTCATCTAGCCCGGAACCTCCTAGGTTGGTCAGTTGGTCTTATATAAGCGACGAGCCGGGCTGGATGGAGTTCAGTTCTTGGCGAGCAGCTGTGAGGAGAGCCGAGTGAGTGAACGGACCGAAAGACTGTGTACGTGTAACAGAGAAGTTATACGTAATTGTGAGTGTAGAGTGGACCTGTGACAGACGAACTGGCTAATTGTAATTGTGTGCGCTACTTATTTCTGTGTAATCGGCAAGTGTTTCAACTGTAATTCGGTGGAAATAAAGAACATTTTGAGTTTGTGCAATTGGACTTGTAATTTCACGAACCCACAAAGTCACAATATGGACTTGCATTGTTTTCAGGACATCTGTGTAGTATTGTCCAGTTATTGAGGTGTGTGCAAGTACAACATGCTGTTAAATCATTCCATAAAATTTAACAGCTTTATTGAACAGCCCTCGTACTTTAAAAAATTAAATTGCATGGATAACTTTGTGAACCACCGATTTTCAGAGCCCCTGTTGAAATCTCAACTAGCATCTTTAATGCAGGAAGCTCAGAATGAGACTGATGTGCTACGATAAGGAAATATTGATGGGCAGTTATATATCGTGTTCCTTCTTCCGGCGTTTTCTTTAGCAGCAAGTCCTCTTGTTAGAGGTGGTTGTTCCTACGGCATACGGTGTCACTTGATTTTCGTCTATAATGGATTGTGTGCCATACTTAAGTTTAGAAAAGAAGGTGGTAAGGTGATGAGAAACACCGCTGTAACTTCCGTTGTGTCATTCTAACCTGGATCCAAGAGGACAGACATGTTTTAGACTGCTAGAATGTTCCTCTGAAATAGCTTGTTGAATACGCCTCTCTCAGTTTCGTTTTCTTGTGGTCTGAGACAGTGAGATCAAATGAAGGGCGTCTGTACAAACCTGGTTCGGAAAGTGAAATAATTTCAGGTAAAGGCAGATTGAACTTTTTAAGGTAGAAACACGGCGACAGAGCAGGCGGGATACAGATGTATTTGAGATGAGCTATTACTCTAATGGAACACGTACCAGTAGATCTACATTCTGGGCACTGCAGCAAATTTCGCAGCGGAAGTTAAACTTAGATGTATCCGTCTATAATATAGCAGAGCTTGATTAGCTTCGACCTACACATAGGGATGCATGAATGGCGGGCATCCAGAGCTATTCTTGGAACTGAAGTCTATTAACAGAGCAGAGGAACTGTATGCAATAAAGTCATCATCCCGACCTGTTCAATACCTGTCACCACATTTTCTATATGTCGACACTCCTTTCACCTATTTGCTTACCATGTTGTACTATCGAAGTCAGTGTTTCTCAAACTCTTCTGCCTCAAGGACCCCCTTATCATCTAACAACTTGTTCGGGGACCCCCATATTTTGGCAACTCCGTTTATATAAACGAGTCGTCTTTTGGTTGAATTTCATAATTGGAATTTAAATCATTACTCTATGTATAAGTTAAAATATTTTCTTGTATATTTAGTTTTATATTTAATTAATAATAAATTTAAAAAACTTAAAGTTAAACTAAATAAAATAAACCTGTGTATAAAATGTATTTTAAATGAAACGTATATTTTTAAATTATATTTATTAAATTTGTTTCACTTTAAACTAAATTGTATACAAGTTTGCCCAACTATATTTTTATTTAACTTTAGCCTAGCATCAGTAAACACTTGAAATACCACACTCTGGATTACCCAAGGATTAAGAACATTACGCACATGTTATAAAAATGAATTTATTTTCCTTGTAAAGAAACTATTCTTATACATATAAAAATTTATTCATAATGTTTTGAATCCACCATTTGACCATTTCAACAATGTTAGGGGGTTGAGTTACTAAAAAACTCAGTTTATGTGAATAAAGCTTGACAGTCTGTCCATTGAAATGTATTAATGTGAACAATGCAACTGTTTTCTTTATTGAATAAACTCAGTTAAGCTGGGCTTGATGTTGGTGATTTTAAGTCCCTTAGTAAATACATTGGTACGTCTGTTTCTCTTGAATGGCTTTATGTTGCACAACAGTGAAAATTACACCTGAAGCTTTCCTGGCGACGAATGTGCTCACTTTCTGCTCGGGCAGCAAGCCAGGTGAAAACACGATTGGATATGAACTTTTCGGGAGTGTTCATCTCTCCCATCATCAGGATATTTATAAAATATTATAACCTCAAATGAAATACTGGACATAACACAACTGTAAACAAAGACAAAACACTATCAAAATTTGCATTACTGAACAAAAGACTGTTTTCAGTAAATTAAATACCAGGTCAGGACATGACGTGAGTATTGTGACTTTGTGGGTTCGTGAAATGAAAAGTCCAATTACACCACTCAACAATGTTCTTTATTTCCACCGACTTACAGTTAAACTCTTGCCAATTACACAGAATTTCGTGCTGCACACAGTTACAATTCACCAGTTCGTCCGTTACAATCTCCTTGTCCTCGCGGTTACGTAAGCTCCGGTACACCTTCACAGTTACGTACGGTCTTCCGTTGCACAATCTTCTCGTACATTAACACGTCACTGACTAACTCTTACACCAAGAACTGACTGTCTCCTCACTCACTAACTGACAAAACCAACACTACTCTGTCCGTCTGTAACCCTCTTTATATAGGAATATCGCCGGTTTCTAGTGACCAGGGGAATGTTCCAGATTCCGTAATTTCGAGAAACAGGTGTAGAGAAACAGACGACACAGTCATGTTTTTCCCCTGACCACAGCCTGTCACCACTATAGGACAAACGAGGCGAGGGCGTGGCTAACCGAACCTTCCCTGTCTCCCGCTCTCAGCTGCTTCACAGGGTGTTCCAGCGCTCGCGTTACACTATAGAAATTTGTGTCAAAGAAACGTAACTACTTATCTTGATTATCAAGCTGTATTGATCTTTGCTTCTTAATTCGACAGATTTCCATTTTAAAGCCGGTTTCCAGGAGGAGCTGAACTGAAATCCAGCATCACGATTTAGCGTGCTCCTTTTAGAGGAAATCGCCAAAGCCTCCTTAATTCTCCGCTCCCAGTAACTGTTGCATTTTGCCAAGATGGTCGTCTCCCGAAAATTGGCTCTATGGTCGTTATCAAAACAATGTTTTGCCAGCCCAGACTTCTCATGTTGCATTAAACGAATGCTCCGTTCATGTTCGATTATTCTAGTACCGATGGTCCTTACGGTTTGTACTATATACGGTGCCCCACATTCACAGGGAATGCGGTACACTCCCGGAACTTGGAAGCCCAGTTTTTCTTTCACTGGCCTCAACAGATGTTTAGTCTTCGGAGGTGGCTAGTCGATGGTCCTGGTGTTGTATTTGGCGAGAATTCTGCTGATTCTGCCGGATGGGTTGCCGGTAAACGGGATGCAGGCTGTAGCGGTAGGCTTATCTGACGCTTGCTGTATTACATGTTTCCCTTTCCTAGCTTTGGTGATCGAGGCTTCAGCGTCATATTCGGAGTAGCCGTTTAGACGGAAACTGAGTCTCAGGAGCTGTAATTCTTGTTTTATGTGGTTGGGATCCGATATAGACAAAGCTCTGTTGGCCAGTGTATTGTAACGGGACCGCTGGAGCACCTTGTACCAGCTGCGAACGGAAGGCAGGGGGGAGGACCGCGTTAGCCACACCTTCTCCTCGTTTGTCTTGTAGTGGTGACAGGCTTGTGGTTAGGGGAAAACATGACTGGTCGCCTGTTTTTCTCTACACCTGTTTCTCGATCTTTCGTTTACTGGAACAGTCTCCTGGTCACTAGAAACCGGCGATATTCCGATATAAAGAGGGTTACAGACAGACAGAGTCAGTCAGTTGTTGGTTTGAGTTGGTCAATCAGTTGGTTAGTGAGTGTGAGCGAGAAGACAGTCGCAGTTCTTGGTGTAAGAGTTAGTCAGTGACGTGTTAATGAACGAAAGGATTGTGCAACGGAAGACTGTACGAACTGTGTATGAGTATCGGAGTTTATGTAATCGCGAGTACAAGTGAAGTTGTAACGGACGAACGGGTTGTGTAATTGGCAAGTGTTAACTGTAAGTCGGTGGAAATAAAGAACATTGTTGAGTGGTGTAATTGGACTTTTTATTCCACGAACCCACAAAGTCACACTGGTGTCAGGAAGCGGGAAGATAACATCACCGAACATTACAACCATGGACGCGAAATTGGAGAAAATTTTAGAGATGATGATGGAAATGACGGCGGAACTGAGAGAAATGAGGACGGCAACTGAAAACCTCGCTGCAAAAACAGAAGCGGCAAAGAACAGCCTAACAGAGAAGCTGGAGACTAGAAATAACCTGGCCGCGGAACTGAAACAAATGAAGACGGCAAACAACATCGCCGAGAAGATGGAACAAGTGAAGGCCGAGTTAACCACGGAAATGAGAGCAGCGAATGACGGTCCGGCTACCGAAATGAAGGTGGCGAACGAGGCTCTCGCCGCCAAGTTTGAAGAACAGTTGGCCGGCGTGAGGGATGACGTGACGGAGCTGGGCGAGCGGAAGGGTCAAGTAGACGACCGCCTTAATGATTTAGAGGAAAAGGCCGACAACATCGCAAAACCCCTCACCCGCCTGACGGAGGAAAACCGGCCTTATGTGTGGACGGAGGACGTCGAAGACGCTTTCCAGCACCCGAAGGGGACCCTGTGCAGTGCTTCAATTTTGGGTTTCCCACAACCGGGTGGCGCCTTCATTATGGACACCGACGCTAGCGACCATTACATTGGAGGTGTCCTACCGCAGATCCAGGACGGCCATGAGCGCGCAAGAGTGGAAGAGAAGGAGCGTGCCGCAGCAGTCCGAGTAGTTGTGGCAGTGCCTGCTGAAGGCTGGGATAGCGCAGGCCTGAGGAGGGAGCAGCTGGCGGGCGCAGACTTGGGGCCACTCTCGAGGGAAGTGGACGCAGGGACGAGGCCAACCTGGGAGGACATCGCACCGAGGAGCGCCACCTACAAGTCGCTCCGGGCCCAATGGGACTCGTTGAAGACCAGAGAGGGCGTGCTGTTCCGGGTATGGGAGTCACCCGATGGGAAGGCGCAGAGAGGACAATTGGTACGTCCCCGGAGTAAGGTCCCGGAAGTCTTGGTGGAAGTGCCCGCCGGTACTTCAGGAGGACACCTGGGAGCGAAGCGAATGATTCACAAACTACGGCAGCGCTACTTCTGGCTCAGACTCCGGGCAGATGCTGGTGGTACACCTGGACCGCCTCGCACGCTACGATGGGGCTGTTCGAGGGCGAACAGCTTTGAGGAGGGAGCAGTGTAACGGGACCGCTGGAGCACCCTGTACCAGCTGCGAACGGAAGGCAGGGGGGAGGACCGCGTTAGCCACACCTTCTCCTCGTTTGTCTTGTAGTGGTGACAGGCTTGTGGTTAGGGGAAAACATGACTGGTCGCCTGTTTTTCTCTACACCTGTTTCTCGATCTTTCGTTTACTGGAACAGTCTCCTGGTCACTAGAAACCGGCGATATTCCGATATAAAGAGGGTTACAGACAGACAGAGTCAGTCAGTTGTTGGTTTGAGTTGGTCAATCAGTTGGTTAGTGAGTGTGAGCGAGAAGACAGTCGCAGTTCTTGGTGTAAGAGTTAGTCAGTGACGTGTTAATGAACGAAAGGATTGTGCAACGGAAGACTGTACGAACTGTGTATGAGTATCGGAGTTTATGTAATCGCGAGTACAAGTGAAGTTGTAACGGACGAACGGGTTGTGTAATTGGCAAGTGTTAACTGTAAGTCGGTGGAAATAAAGAACATTGTTGAGTGGTGTAATTGGACTTTTTATTCCACGAACCCACAAAGTCACAGTATTGACACTTATGATGGAAACTATGAGCGTTCAGATAGAGATCGGTGTGTGTAGGCTTGCGGTGTAGCATGCACCGGTGTACCCTTGCTGTTTTTTGAAACAAGAATGTTGTAACAGTATTTTTGGTTTATGAAGGCAACACGAATGTATAAAAATATATATGTAGTTGTGTGATTGGCCGAAATAGTAGTGGTGTGACGTGGTATGACGTGATGTGGTGACGTGCCATTGGATTGGCCAATCACAAAATAAAGTATAAGTAACGATAGAGACGAGAAGTGAATAATCTTGAGAAAAGTGATATGTTCTTCAGCCTTGTTTAGTTACGATAAGTTAATAATCTTTAAAAGTGATATGTTCTTCAGTTTTGTTAGTTACAAAAAATCAATAATCCTTAGGGGAGAGATATGTTAAGTTTTGTTAAATTACGAGAAAATAATAATCTTTAATGGAGCAGATGTAAAAGTTTTGTAAAAGTCATAATGAAACATTGGGGGACTAGTTGCATCTGAATGAAAACTAATAATAGAATTTAAACTATTAAAGGAGAAATAACAGTTTTTGTCGAGCATAATATATTTATACGAAGTAGATATTCAACAAATCAGAATTAACATTATCATGAAACAAATTCCTGATACAAATGGCGCCGCAACGTGTGGTCGAATAGGATAAAGAAGAGGAGATTAAAACATCGTACAGCTCCGTGGGAATATAAAAGGAAAGGAGAAAGAAGAGAGAAGAACCAAGAAAAACAGAAGTGGTTTCAGTGAGTGAAATTAAAAAAAAAATAGTAGTAGTAGATTAATGATACTGAGAAATCAAAAGTTAGTTAAAAAATGGCGAGTAAGAAAATTACAATGGAAGAAGAAGCTAGTGACGATGTAGATTCTAAAATGGAAAATGTAGGATTGAGTAATGAGTCAATGTTGGACAGAATAACGAGAATGTTAAGTAATTTAGACTCTAAAATGGAACAAAATGCAAATGATTTAAAATTAAAAATGAGTAATTAAAATTCTAAAATGGAACAAAATGCAAATGATTTAAAATTAGAAATGAGTAATTAGGTTCTAAAATGGAACAAAATGCAAATGATTTAAAACTACAAATGAGTAATTTAGATTCTAGAATGAAAGATTTAAAATCATAAATAGGAGATGTAAAATCTGAAATGAGTAATTTGGATTCTAGAATGGGAGATATAAAATCAGAGTTGAGTCATGTAAAGTCAGAATTGAAATAAAAGTTAGAACAAAATGTAAATGATTTAACTAAGAAAATGAATGATTTAGATGTTAACTTAAGACAGGAATTGGCAGAAGGTGTATGCAATTTAGAGGTTAGTTTGTCGCAGAAGTTAAAACAGGAATTGAAAGGTGAGATAGCACCTGAAATTAGAGAGGGAAGAAAAGAATGTACAGTAAAGAGAATATGGAAAGGTTATTGCAATCAATAGAACAGAATAAGAATGAAAATAGACATGAAATAATGGAATTGAGAGATATAATTCATGAAACTAAGTTAGGTCCGCACATTGTGAAACAAGAAATAAGAAATTTACAGACAAATGTTGACTTACCATACAATGAATGTTTTAATACAGGTGTTTATCAGAATATGTATGTTGTAAGTTCAACCAATAGGTATTTTGATGTGAACTGTAATGTATACGTACACGAAATGTTCACACAAACACAAATACACAATGAAGGTCATAGTGGTTAAATGTATGATACACCACATAAAATAAGGTTGTTTTCTTTAAGATATGAACACACAACTAACCTAACCTTCAAACAAAGTTATGATGTACATAAAAACAAAAGATGTATTTACCAATTTCTGGATGCTTGCAAAGATCAGGTTAGCCAACTGAGAAAAATGTATCACACTAACTGTTGAAAAGTTATGAATATTGACACAGGACAGTTAGAAAATTAATTCTGTGGGCATATCACCCAACATGAATAACTAAACAGAGAATTCTTTTGCATATAAATTGCGTATAAATTGGGTACAATTCAGTTGTTTCATTTTAATTGTATTTATATTTGTTCAAAAATAGTTGTTAAAATATTTTTATATTGTTATAGCATGATTGTTCATAGTAAATAGTTTAAAATTGTTAAATATAAAAATGCTTTAACGCAAATTTGCGGCATGGCTAACCGCCACATGAAATCAAAGATATATATTTAAAAAAATGTGTTATACTAATGCTAAGTGGTTAAATGTTTATTTACTATTATATTTCATTCAATGTATGTTTATTGTTATATTTTATGTATGTTATATTTATGTTACAGTTCATTGTTGTAAACAAAATTGTTAATTGGGGCCGTTCTTTGAAATATATGGAAACAGATTGTTAATTCCTTTATTTGGTTATTTTCCATATATTTCAAAGTGGGGCATTTGTAACAGTATTTTTGGGTTATGAAGGCATTACGAATGTATAAAAATGTATATGTAGTTGTGTGATTGGCCGAAGTAGTAGTGGTGTGACGTGGTATGACGTGAGTTGGTGACGTGCCATTGGATCGGCCAATCACAAAATAAAGTAGAAGTAACGATAGAGACCTTAAGTGAATTATCTTGAGAAAAGTGATATGTTCTTCAGCCTTGTTTAATTACGATAAGTTAATAATCTCTAAAAGTGATATGTTCTTCAGTTTTGTTAGTTAAAAGAAGTAAATAATCTTGAGGAGAGTGACATGTTCATCAGTCTTGTCGTATAAATATAATAAAATAAGAATTCCTCGAAATAATTTGACTTCTTTATTCCGAACCACGCCTTAAAACACATGTCTCATGAATTATTTAGAATTCGCTTGATGCCTCAAAATAATCGTGGAACTAAACGTATGAACATAATTTTGGAGCTGATGTTGGCGTGGATGCCGTGTACGAGAGGATCCAATTAACAAATCAGAATTAACATTATCTGACCCAAATTCCCGTTACAATGTCCAGGAATGGAAGAGTTCCATCCTGCTTTACTTCCATGGTAAACCGTATTTGAGGTCGAAGGCTGTTGAGATGCGTAAGAAAGCTAGGCAAAGTGTCTGATCCATGTGGCCAAATTACAAAGGTGTATTTGGATATTTTATATTTTTGTATAAAGGTATATTTTATAAATATCCTGATGATGGGAGAGATGTACACTCCCGAAACGTTGATACATAATCATCGTTTCACCTGGCTGGCTGCCCGAGAAGAAAGGGTACAATGAAAATATTAGCTCGCACATACAAGTGGCTGGAAAGGACACGTTTAACTGAATCATTTGACAGTGGGACTGTGTTCAGCTCTTTGGCAGCTGAGTAACCAATCAGTGTAACTGTTGCTTTTTCACTACTGGTTCCAGTATATGTTTTATCTATTCTAGATTTACTCATTTTCAGCTATTTACTTTTTATTTTAAAATAATCAAGTGTCTTACCAAGGCAATCCGGATGTTTCATCTCTAAATCTTTCGGCGGCTAAGCAGGTTTCATTGCGTTTCTGGACAGTACATCATAACACAAAATACATTGAGGTTTATTCATCTTCAGTTCCAGCTCGAAAAAAATCCGAAACATAAATATTCTTCGCTGTATTTTCGCCGTTTTGCTTTTCGCAGATCTGCAGAACAGCAACTAGTTAAACTAGTAGGCTCACTATTACAGCTTCGGTCTTCATCGCCAGGTATTGTAGGCGCACACTTAATTGATCCAGTCTGTAACCAACGATTCATGCTGAACGACGCGAATAAATTCTTATGATTCACAATTACAAACTGTCAGAATGATCAAACACTATCAACACTGGCTTCACGGCTTGGTTTGTTGTAAGTGCGTAACTGCTGGCTCAGACCCGCGCGAGCGCAGGCTTGGCTGACTTCACCCGCGCCGCAGCTAACCGCTCACGCGCAGTACGGCTGCGTCGCTGCTATTATAACGCTGTACTACACACTCCCAACTGTTACGTTGATTGCACCTCTCAGTTGCGTCACAACGTTACGACATAGCTGCATAAAAAATGTTAAGTAAAACGTATGTATAGTCCAGCAACGCAAATACGTCACTGTAAGGAATGGGTGTGTTACACAGTGGGACAAGAGCAACAAATGTGTGTGTCAGGGAATGGATGCTACACAAGGAGCAGAACTGTTAGAAAAACATGCGCCCTATTCACTCTGTATATTAGAACCGAGAATATTCATTCACAAAAGTAGAAGCCGTCAAAATGTTTTCGAATGATCTGTAAGTGTATTGACATGGGGTGTCTTAAACCTGTCCAGGGAGAGTGTGGGAACCTTCACCAATCCCCCTGCGTCTCGTCCCTTTCGAAACTTTCTCTCCTTTGGAGGAGTATAGATCGGCACCGAGCAGTTAAGTGACTCAGTAAATACAATTGTACGTTTTCTCTAGTTTTAATTCAACGTAACTTAGGGATCCCCTCGTGGACCCCCGACATCCCCTCGCGGACCCACTGGGGTCCGTGAACCACACTTTGAGAAACACTGATTTAAGATAATCGAACTTCATCCACTGTGTCTAATGATCCTGCCATTTATGTCTGTAATCAATAATTATAAATACATTTAGACTGGAGATTCCCTCATCTTATCCGTTTTCTTACCTTCTGTGAATCAAAAGTGTCTAACCTGTAACAGATCTCAAAAATGTTATCTCTGCAGCCTCAATTATTTGTTCTGTTGTGAGCCGGTCAGTGGCCAACTTCCATGTCATAGGTCAGTGACATTATCGTTTATATAGTTGCTTTATTAGAATTTCAAAAGTTACTTTATTGCTCTAAATATATTTCCATTGTGTTACTAATATGTGACATACGATAGTTAAAATCACTTTTCCTACAGTTATCTTCAGGGCTTTTAGGGATATTTGTTCTTAAATATTTTATTCCTTCAAAACTCATTATTTTTGTTTTCTCATATGAATTTTGAAATTTAAAAGACATATAACACGCTGTAAATGCTTTCCGACATTTCAATCAAAATATGGTCATCAGCAAATATCAGTGTGGCATTTCTTCCTTATTATAAAATGAAGGCAACATGTTTTTACAGCCATAGCACACCTATGTAATTAGCATTTGTATTAAACAAGATCTGTGTCTGCACATCTCAGTTATTCTAATCTAAAATTTCGTATGTATATACTCTTTTCATTATTCTAAGGAGGTATTTAAGTCTATTTTGAAGCATTATTTCCTAAATTATGCCTTCTAATTTTACCAAAAGATTTTATAGAACTGATAAACGTTATTTGATTACACAATTATGGTTTATTCCTTTCCCAATTAAATATTTAATTGTTTTGCAAGTACGGCATTCAAAAAATTCATTTTAAAAGTAACTTAACAGAGTTTGTGAAATTTATACCAACCTTTCGGATACAATTTGTAATCTGAATTCATCAGATAACTTCCTGCATAATTATCACGTTGTCTTATATATCTATCTCTAAATATTGGGTATATTAATTATATATTTTTAATTTGTGGGTTTGTAGAATTAAAAGTCTTGATTGCAGAAATTGCACTCTTTATTGCAGTAAACAATAACTTTTTACAACCCTTGCAGCAGTAAAAACACGTTACTACACAACAGCAATCCTCAAGGTCTCTCGTTGCTTCGCCACACGTAAACAAACAAAGGAAATCACTGCGGTATACTTCAAATTTCCACTGTCGCAGTATTCATCACACAAATTGCACAACTACACAGCTAACGACTCAATTAACAACTGACTACGCTCTAAAACTTTGCGGGGTTTTAAACTTCCAGTCATTGCTCTAGAATTCAGTTGAACGTTCTATAACAATCACGACGCCGCGAGAGAAAGACGGAAATATCTCTGTCTCTTTCTCTCTCTCTCTCGACAAGCGTCCAACTTAGCGCCCCACTTTGTCTCTCTCTTGCGCACGCTCCGGCACTTGCTTGTCACGGCTCCACGAGAATAAAGTGCGTTCGGTGACAATATTTTACCACTCTGACAAAGGTCCCCTTCTCCAGTACCTTTTAAGGTTTAATTTACTCATCTGTAATTCAAAAGACTATTTAAACAACTCCATATGTATGGAATCAGTTCCACTATTTTTATTATTAAGTGTTTTAAGGATTCCCTTTGTTCAGCCATGAGTATTGCATGTACATTCGCTTTAACATTTATTAGTACTAAGTTCTCTTACTGTGGCTCTGTCGGTAATTTCCTACAATGTGTATTTCATTCTTTGGTTTTAATTGCGTTATGTTACAGTTGTTTCTACTTATTTGTTGTAAAACTTTATACTTTCTCTTGTCGACCCTGCAGATCACTCTGTAAACCATTTAAATTTTTATCCCACCTTTGCAGTTTAATTCTTCTCACGTGTATCTTGAATATATATTCTATTCTCTTTGCCACTGTTTCGTTGCTTAGAAACATTACACTCTTATACACACACCTTTGTTGTCATTTACAGTTCTCCCGTTCTTTTAATATCGAACTATGGGTCCTTTGTTGCTATACCCTTTAGTATTGATAGTTCCTGAGTGACATTGCAAATGTGCAAGAAATAGTTTCCAATTGGTTTTATGAATGTTCCAGGATAGCAGTCGTGTGTTTGGAGAATTAGAGTTAGGCGCTAATAGGTGCAGTTGAAAAAAAGTCACCCTCCTGAGGATAATACAATAAGGACCAGTCAGATAATGGTGCAATTTTTGAAGATTATCATATTTTAACATCTGAAATAAATGAGATTTAACCAGTAACCAGTATAGTGGGGTTAGGAGGACCCGTTTAAAACTGTTTACCATGTGAAAGTTATTTTATCCGTAGTGAGGCACTACAGCTCTCAGTACCTTTCAGGAAGTATTCTTTGAGTTGTTGAGCGTTGAGGTTGTGGTGAAAACAGTGCGTACACATCATTAGTAGTTGTTTTCCTCCTTAGCGGGTTCAGGGTGACCCCACCATACCGATAACGTAAGTATATCATATCGTATTGCGGTTGGTTTCAGGAGGAAATGTCAACAGCTTACGCAAACAAAATACATTATATTGCATGGTATGTTATTACAGAGAGATGGTCTATATATTCTGTGGGATGTTATTTTCCTACCAGATTGCTTGACGAGGCCTCAAGTCTTCCATACGTGGAGGATGAAATTAGGTGCGGGGCTGCAAAATTATACGCAAGTTTACCCAACCACAGAAGCGCCCTTGTCAGGTCCTTGGGAGATTATGACCCCACTAGACGCCGTTCTAGACAGCACCGGTTACCCCGCATGTCTTGCGGGCACCCGAGATAACCGAGGAGCTAATCCGAACTGCAGCCATAGCTGAGCTCCACATAAACCTTCCAAGCTGCTTGGCATCAAAATTCTTCCCCAAATTAAAAATAAAAAATACACCAGGGTACAAGGCATTGCATCCTTTCCTTCAACCCCTAGGTACAAACTTGTAACCTCATAACCAGCATTAATCTAAAAATCCACATCTCACCCTACAACATCCCGAAATCTATACGTAACCTGCGGTAAAACCCTTAACGGGTGGGCACGCAGCAAAGTCCTTCTGGCTATGTACAGCCAGCCATCACCACATGGCATGGCATGGCATGACAGAGAGATGGCATCAACTTCCCCCCAAAAAATGAAATCTGATGAGCCACAGTTTGAGGAATGGATGCTATCCATTACAAATGAGTTAGAGTGACTTTAGTGATTTTGATGATTCAAAACATGACTCAGACTATGAAAGTATTCATGACAGTGATTCAGATTTAGAAGAAATGCCACAAAAGGAGGAATGGATACACTCGATGAAAAATGCACTGCTTACGCGACCAATAAAGGTTGTGGAAGGTGGCCTCTTGCTATTCTCTACACAATACTAAACGCATCCATGCTGAATGCATTTGTAATACATTCATCATTAATGGCGAACCATCAGGAATGACGCTTAGAGTTCACCAAGTCTCTTGTCATGGCAGCTAGTTGAACCACTTCTAGAGAGAAGGATGAGTATTCCACACCTCCCTCGAGAGTTAAGAAATAACTTTGCCAGGCTGCTCAAATGCCCAATCCCAAGCAATTAGGAGTCATAACAAAACGAGTTTGATGTGCAAAGTGTCTTAGAACAAAAGATAAGAAAACAAAAGAATATTTTGTAACTTGCAGTACACCAATTTGTAGCGAATGCACTAGAAGCATATGTGAGGATTGCTTGTAAACACCTACAGTGGTTTTGTCCAGTTGCTATAACCATTTCATTTTAAGCACTTATTAGTTACTATTCAAGTTTAATTTTATACTTCAAACTTTGTTTCCTGAGTAAAGCATGTAATTTTATTCAAAATAGCTGATTCTTAAATGTATCATTATTCTTCTAATGAACATTACATATATGGTGAGAAAGATCCTTTAGACATACATACAGAGGCTTACAATGTAGTTCATGCCTAATTAAACTCTAAATATAACTGAATATTACATTTATGTTTAGTTTATTGCGATTTATCACCATTCATACTAGTCAAAAATGAAATGGGGTCCTCCTGATCCCACCATATCATTTGTGCTACAAATACTGCACCATACTGGTTACTGGTTAATGAATTTAGAACAATAAGATCCTCATTTTGTATGATAAATTCTAATGTATCTCCCCTAGAATAAGTATTTTACTTTCCATGATAAACGGTGACCGTTAAATCTCCCAAGTTTAGAATTGGAATAGATTTGAATAGTTGAAATATAAGATTTGTTAATATTGGTAGATCAACGAGGTGGTTGTTTATTGGATAATTGGTGGAAAAAGTTTATTTGAGTTGACAAACAATGGCACTGGATACTATATTGCATTTTCTTTCCTTTGACAGCTTCTCTTGCAGCATTTTGGTGGAGAGCTCTTTCATTTTCAGCCCACTACTGGATAACCGAGAAAAAATCATGATGTGTGTTAACTAGTTTCTGGTCAGATTCTGATATGCTTCATCAAAACTTAAGTCGTTTTCTTCGGTACCAGTCTTGTAAAAACCGCTCAACTGTATGAGATTCAACAGGTATTTCGTTTGGATTTTCTTCCAACAGAGATGTAACTGAAAGCAGAAATTGTATATTTCTGCTCTCTTGTCCGGCTTCGGATCGCTTGAGTGGAGATTTAGTTATATCTAGGCGCTGGCTTCTTCTTTGAGTGTCGAGGGGTTCGAGTCAGATTTACGCCCAAACTCAGAAGTGTTGATGAACTAGCACATGCTGGAACTGGACGCTCAGAGCCCACTGAGAGGGGGAGGGGGACACCTCCATCGTTAATGAGTTAAGTTCCTGTTGAATTAGTGCAGGAGCAGAACCATATGATCTCTCAGGCATATCCTGAAAGCAGATCTGTCCGTTGGCAGATGGACAGAGGCAGTTGCTGTAGTTAGCTTCCGGCTTAGATTAATATTTTACAGAGGTTTGCAAATTATTGGACTAAATCTACGTTTTACAGTTTTTACTTAGAAAAGAGATAAAAATGACAATTTTTCAACCTAACATAGTTTTACATATTGTTTTACCTCTTCTGTGTTAATTTAGGATATATTGCATGCCAATGTAGCTAACATGTTTCAATAAATTTGACAACAATATATTTTGTCTGCCCACATTTGTGATGGCTTAGTGTTTACAGTATCGCTTCTTTGCTGCTTTATGAAATATATTGCGTATTGGCAAATTTATAAGATATGTGTTTTTAGAATAAAGTTTGAACATTGAGTGACATAATAATAGTGATAAGTGCCAGAAGTTTGAGCAACGAGTTTGGTTGTAGTATCATAAATTTGAGGTTATGGGTGAATCCGCTGACCTTTCACTAAGAAAAGTTGCATGTGTTCAGCTACTTTTGGAAGAAAACCGGTATACTCGGTCTGAAATCGCTAAGAAACTTGAAATATTTAAAAATTCCTTCAGTCGTATTAAGTGAGCGACGTGTAATTCACATGTGTACGGACCAAAGCGTATTGGAAAGTGTGGGCGGAAATGCAAAATCAATGACAGGGCAATTAGAAAACTGAAAAATATTGTGCTGAAAAATCGTGGATGCACTAGTAGGGAGTTAGCTCTTCGGCTCCAAGATGTAGATGTCACTTTTGCTCCATCTTCTGTAAGCAGATCACTTAAAAGAGAAGGATTAAATGCTCGCAGATCAAATTAGTCCTCAAATGATACTAAAACGTTTGAAATGGGCTAAAGGATTAAAACATTGGATTGTTAAGGAATTCCATCTAAGTTGTTTAGAGCAGATAGTCAAACACCCTACATCGGTCACCGTATGGTCTGTAATGTCTGTCAATGGCCCCGGGAGACTCTGTATAGTTGAAAACACAATGAAACAAGACCAGTACCTGCATGATCTGCAAAGCAGATTATTACCACAAGTTCTAGATGGTTAATTCAGTTATATGCATGACGGTGCCCCAAGTCATAAGGTAAAAACTATTGCAAATTTTCTTCAGAGCGAAGAAATCAGTATCTTGTCGTGGCTAGGAAATATCCCAGATATGAATGCAATTGAACATTTATGGTCTATTGTTAAAAGGAGGTTAAAACAAAAGAAAACTACTACAAAGTTTGAACTTATCGAACGCCTTATCAAAGTGTGGCAGCATGACAAAGAAATCCAAGAAAATTGCAAAGATATAGTCCATAGCATGCCTACGAAACTTAAATTTTAAAATAAATACAAAGGAATGCATACAAAATATCAATTAATGTCTAATCTAGAACCAAATTTTGTTAATATTTCTTTGTTTGAAAATATCAGAATTATTAGGATATACAATAGAGGCAAGTAAATGTACAAAAATATATTTACTGGAAATAAAATGCATAAGATAATAAATGATGTTTAATAAATGTTAGAGAAATGTATACTGATTATTAATTTGCGATGATACTAAAATGTTGTTATCCTAATATTTTCATAAATGAAAAAATATGAAAAAAGTCAGCTTTAGTCTAGTAATTTGCAAACGTCTGTAAATGTGCAAACGGAATCACACGATCTCTCAGGTATATGTTCACACATATTGCTAATTACCTCTAATCTATTGAACTTGAAGGCACTAAACTGCTAGTTTCTATCCTCATAGCTCAAGTAAAAGCTCTCAAGTACATTTGCGCAATATACGAATATTCATGTTAGAATTGTGATTTCAAAAACTACATCATTATAAAACTTTGGACAAATAACTTTATGTTCCCTTACGTCTAGCGCCACGAACAATCGCAAGTGTGCGAGAGAGAGGGATATATAAAACGGATAGGGATAACGAGGTGGCAACAGTGCAGGCTCTAATGCACCTGATTCGCTAGCAGAGAAGTCTTGTCACTTGAAACATATAATAAATTGTCATTGAAGTGTTGGGCTGTCTACTGGCCGCCGGTAGTTGGCTCGTATCTCGGGCAGCACATTGAGTTTAGTCAAATTTAGCATGGAGATAGACGGAGTGTTACAGTTTGAGTACAATTTTGAAATTTGACTATAATAGTTCAGTTAAGTGTAGTGGGCGATAGTGAGGGTAGCTTTTATGAGTTCTGAATCAGAAAATACGTTGAATTTTGTTTTGAGTTTACGTCTATTATGTTTTTCAAATGGGAAGGTGTTGGTCATTGAGCACTACTAGGTGAGAAACCAATCGGAGTCCTGCGGTGTTTTCGTTAGACATTCCTCCTAAGTGGTGTGTGGCGAGCGGCAAACTAATCTATCTCTAATAAATACTAATCGAGTAAAGACAAAATTTCAGTTTTTTCTCAAAGCTGATCCATCTGGAAGGAGAGAGTAATGTATTTAACATAACCGTAAAAATCCCATAATTTTAGCTCAAATACTTCTCCTAATACAAAAGAATAAAGTAGATTTCACTATATTATAAAAATGAATTGCGACGTAAGCACTGTAATGAATATCATTATGGGTTGGCATGTATGAGCGAACGTATCATATTTTATTCCATTCGAAGTTTTGATATCGAGATTTGGTGACAATTACATGTTTTGAGGCCTTCCTTAATCAATTTAGTATCTGAAATGAAATATTTAATGAAAAAATTGTGTGTAACGTTTATTTCTATCAAAATCTTATATAAATACGTTTTTCTGAGCACAATTTGTGAATTTGTTTTGTCTTCTACATACATATAAGGTACTGGATATATTTTATCCCATTCAAACCTTTGATATCGAGATTCAGTGACAATTACATGTATTGAGGCCTTCCTTAATAAATTTTAGTATCTAAGATCAAATATTTAATGAACCTATTGTGTGTAAAGTTAATTTCTATCAAAATCGTATATACATATGCACTTCTGAGCACAATTTGTGAATTTGTTTTGTCTTCTACATACATATAAGGAACTGGAGGTATTTTGTTCCATTTAAAATTTTTATATCGAGCTTCAGTGGCAATTACAGGTTTTGAGGCCTTCCTTAATCAATTTTAGTATCTAAAATCATATATTCAATGAAGCTATTGTGGGTAAAGTTAATTTCTATCAAAATCGTATATAAATATGATTATTTACTGAGCACAACTTCTGAATTGGTTTTATTTTTACATACATATAAGGTACTGTATGTATCTATATTTTAAATTACTCAGAACTGAAACGCCAACATTTGACATGATGTGGTAAAAGAAATATGTACTTTGAACAAGGTAAGGTGTTTGTTAATTTCGATGAGAGGAAACAATACACTTCCTGCTGGACTGGCAGAACGTGTCTGGTAACATCACATTTTGGTTTATAAATGGTTCGTAATCTCTACTATATAGAGTTTAAAACAGTACTATTTAGTTAGTCTTCCATGAAAAAGTGTATCAGCTGGAACAGTGAGATACGCGCCACCTTCCCCACTTACTACTGCTAGAACAATTTAATTGAGTTAATGTGCGCTCCAATTAGGTTGCAAATAGAAATATTCTTAAACTGACTGACGGACGATTTATTCGTGAAGAAATTGACAAGGAACCCAAGACTGGAAAAACTGCGTGAGACATCAGATAAACTACAAGAAGATGACTTTAGAAAAGAAATAGTACCAAACGAGATTTTCAAACCTGCTTTTGTAATTTACGTCCTCCAACGTTAAGTCATATCGGACGATGAATGGAATGGGTCAAATGATGCTCAAATGAGCCCAGGATCCATAGAGCTTTGAAACCTATCATAAATTTGCGGTACTTAGACTTTGAAGACAATGACAATGCGGAACTATCTCATAACGTAAATAACAATCACAGCTATATGTATGCACCGCTGGTATATTCATTTGGTTAGAAAAATAGGTAATTCAGAAACTGTTATTGATTTTAAACTAAATATTTAAACCATTTATGCAATACACCAATATCCATGTTGTAATTGTAATTTCAACAACCACATTATTGTGGCTTTGTGGGTTCGTGAAATTAAAGGTCCAAGTGCACAAACTCAAAATGTTCATTTCCACCGAATTACAGTTGGAACACTTGCCGATTGCACAGAATTACGTAGCGCACACAATTACAATTCCCTAGTTCGTCTGTTACAGGTCCACTCTATACTCACAATTACGTACAACTCCTCTGATACACGTACACAGTCTTCCAGTCCGTTCACTAGCACGGAGCTCCTCACAGCTGCTCGCCAAGAACTGAACTGAACACTCGGTCGCATCGTGCTTCTATTTATAGGTGGCTAAATGTTTCTAGAGAAACTTTACCATGTAGAGGAAATATATTCCGGAGATTTCGCGTTCTTTCAGGCGGCAGGAGGAGGGGGAAACGAAGATTCAGCCACCCCAGTGGTTTCCCTTCTCTCCAACCTGGCACGCCTCCGCCGGCGCCAGCTGACCGGCGAGGGTGCGGTCCCGATACCACACGCCCCCCCCCCCTTCCACCAGTTCGCCGATGTGGTAACATTATTATAAAACTTTGGGAAATTCAGTTTACGTTTCCTTACGTCGAGCGCCACGAGCACTCGCAGGTGAGCGAGAGATAGGGAACTATAAAAAGAGTGGCGATAACGAGGTGGCAGGCACCGGTGAATGGTCTAAGGTACCTCATTCGATACAGGAGAGAATTCTTCCCATTTGAAACACAATAAATTGTCATTAAGTACTGGGCTGTCTGCTGGTCGGCGGTAGTTTGCTCGTATCTCGGGCAGCACATTAAGTCCAGTCAAATTTAGCATGGAGGTCATCGGAGAGTTACATTTATAGTACAATTTTGACATTTGACAATAAGAGTTCAGCTAAGTGTAGTGGAGGATAGTGAGAGTAGTTTTTATGAGTACTGAAGCAGCAAATCAGTTGTATTTTTTGTTTTGAGTGTGCGTCTGGAGTGTAACGCTTGTGTATTACTGTTACAAGCAGTATATAGTTAGCAACCAATGGTGCCTTCATTTGTTATGTTCATGTCAGAAGGAATATAAACATCATTATGTAGCAATTACTGCAAACATTATTAAGTGAAGTGAAGAGCAAGAGGTCCAGAGTGCTGAGCATGAAAATGGAAATGAAGAATATGGAGAATATGGAAAGTGAACAGTGAACATAAACCCCGGAATGGATAAGAGAGACGCGAACTAGCGGCAGTAAATTCCGTAGTGGAGAAGTTGCAGAGAAGCATGTCCAACACGATGGTGTAGCAGGTCGTTTTGAATCAACACATATCTGAGAAAAACCATAAGCTCTGTGCGTCGCTTGTTGGTTCTGGATACTTCATTTTGACTATTTCTTGAATATTTCCTTTCGAGGAGGTCCTGCCTCAGATCTGGAACTACATTATACGAGAGAATGGCTCGTGGTCGATGGGCAGTTAAAAGGTTAGCAAGTCTTTAGTCCACAGCAATATTGATCAGGTCAGTCAATTTTGTGATGCAGCGACAGTTTAGTGATGGTTAGGTCCAATAGATTAATTTTATTGTATGGAGCATTGACTTATGGGGCATAGGTCTGGAATTTCTATTTTCTATATTTCTGTACCTACAAACTTGCAACTTTGCATGCCTAGTGGGTTTTGTATTAGAAAATACCACACCAATTTTTAGTAATTTCTGATTATTATTTTTGAAGGAATTACTTTTTTAACTTTATTTTTATTAAAGTTCATGGCAATATTAAGGTTAATGCATGCGTATGAATAACCATGATAGTGGAATAATCCTTATTTTTTCATTTCTACTAACACTATAAACAACTTCAGTATCTGTGTAGAACAACAATACCTTACTTTCAGGAAAATTATGTTTCTATGTAATACATTGAATTAATTTTTTTTGGCATTTAAAATTTTATTATAGCCAAACTAAGTCTTATATTTTATAGTCTGAAATTGATGTTGCAGACCCATATATGTAGCATATGCTCAAAAAAATTCAGAGCCATAGCTATAAAACTAAAGCAGTGGGGGCAGATACTGTATTAAAATTGTAAAGTAGAGAAAAATCAATTTTTCTAAGAATATGCACCAAAATAGTAATTACACTATCCTGCACATTATTTACACTGTTCTGCACACCATTTACACTGTTTTACACACCATTTACACTGTTCTACACACCATTTACACTGTTCTGCACACCACTTACCCTGTTCTGCACACCATTTACATTGTTCTGCACACCATTTACAATGTTCTGCACACTATTTACACTGTTCTGCACACTATTTACACTGTTCTGCACACTATTTACACTGTTCTGCACACTATTTACACTGTCATCTCTACTGCTATGTCCACTGGTATTCAAAATTTGCTTATTATTTTCATTAATGCATAGTCTGCTCTTTAAATTACTATTTACACTGTCTACACCTAGTTCTTAAAAACTTGAAAATTTCTTATAGCTTTTACAAATATAGTTTTATTAACATTAGGATGTTCAGCTATGTCAATTTGCAAATCTGAAGCTGAAATATTAGATATTCCTTTAAGTCCAACTGTACATTTGAAATGGAAATCTGCTCCCCATTTTGCTTTACCGTCTGGCTGCAACATGTTTTCTTACTGCTCCCTTCTTAAGGTTATTTCTGCTCACTGGCCTACGCCAACATGATGAAACTGCATGTATTATGTTGTTTATATAGTTAGCAATACACCTACCCGCCCCGGTAGCGTAGATGGTAGCGTGTCTGCCTCACGTTCCAGAGGTCCCGAGTTGGAATCTCGGTCAGGGTGAGTTACCTGGATAAGGTTTATTCCGGGCGTTTCCCTTATCCTGAAAAACTATGTCGGGTAACTATATGCTCCACGGACCCCGGATACATTAAACCATCATTTCACCCATTTCATTCATCGTGCTATATGACTTAACGTTGGAGGACGAAAATTAAAAAAAGAATAAAAAACAATACACTAATTTACAGGAAAATCAAATAACTTACACACACCTATTTCTTTACTTAAAACAAACTATAAACAAAAGCACATTTCACGCATGTAATTCGTCATTATACATTGGGGCAAACACAGGCAATCAAAACAAGAGTGAATCTACAAGTATTCGCTAAGTTAACTGCAAAGGACATAGAATAATCTCAGACATTATTAACTGTTTTGTATTTTCTTAGGTGCTTAAACACCCAAGGTGGGCTGACGACTTTTTATATGACATTTTTGTTTGAATGTTTCTGATTGAACACTTTGTATTAATAACTAAACAGTGTGTGTGAGTGTGTAGTGTTTTAGGGCCCGTCGACAACAAGGTCATTTGGGCCCTAAGTCAACACTAAAATCTAAAAGCTACACAAAGTTAAAAAGGAAGATAAAATATAAACACTCAACTATTAAAAACACATTAAAACTCGTCCCAGTACTAAAAATTTAAAATCTCTAAAAGCAATAGATATAAAACACAAGTCATACTTGTTTATTAAAACCGATTTTAAAAATAAACCGCAGTGCCTTATCTACGGCCCCTGGGTCGTCACCTAAAATACTGAGCAAGTTAGCTCCCAAGCCCAAAGACTGGCGAACGCGGGCGTACTGTGGGCAATCGAGTAAAATATGCCGCACAGTGAGGCGTACGGCACACGGAGCACACACTGGAGCCGCTTCCCCTCTCAACAAATGACCATGAGTAGCTCGTGTGTGCCCAATTCTCAGCCGGGTGAGTATCACCTCGGCTCGCCGGTTATCCCTGCAGGAAGTTAGCCAGGGTTGTACGCTCTCTTTAATTGCCCGGAGTTGTGTGCCTTCCAAAGCTGTCCAGGAGTGCTGCCAAGCAGAGAGGAGTTGGCGACGAAAAAAGACGTTGCACATCCTGGTATGGCACAGTAGTTGTTAAACTCCGGGGCAAACGGCAGGCTGATTTTGCAGCCGCGTCCGCCTCCTCGTTTCCGGAAATCCTCACATGGCCTGGGGTCCAAGTAAAAACAATATTGTACCCGCGACTGAGCATTTGCGAGATCTGGGCCTGTATTTTTAAAACGAGTTTGTGAGCGGCTGTGTGCTGTTGCAAGGCCTGAAGAGCACTCAGAGAATCAGTGCAGACAATAAAAGAGCCAGGAGCTAACTTGCAAATAAAAAGGAGCAAATAGAGGATGGCATACAGCTCTGCTGAGAAGACCGAAGTGGAGTCCACAAGACGAAATTTATGAGCCTCACCGTTAATAAAGAACGCGCAACCCGTAATGCTACCTAACTTAGAACCGTCTGTAAAGACCGGAACATAGTTAGGGTAACGTCCCAGTAGTTCGGCAAAAATAACTAAACAGTAATAGTTTACTAAACTGTCTGTAGATAGCAGCTCGAAGCTATGGCTCAAGATTTGAACGCAGTTTTAAGGAAGAACATGCCAGAATACGATCAGAATTGGCACAAACAGACCATCATGCTGGATAAGGAAAAAGGGGTGTGTTGAAACGGCCACGCTCTGAAAACTTAAACCTTTGCGATAGACTTTTAAAATTGGAGGAAATAAAAAACTCTTACCATAATTCAATAAAGGAAGGTTTACGGAACATTTGTATGTAAAAATCTAAAAACTGCAATTTTAGAGACTTTTAGGCTATTTTTCAGTCCCAGTTTCCCTTCTGTGGAACTAGCTTCTACACTGACCGCTTAGCAGATATTTAACTAATGTTGTCATTTGTTACAACACAACCAAGAACACACATTTTAGATTAATAGATATAAATCAACTTAGTCGCCGAAAGTTTTAGATGATAAAATATTAACGAATTATAATGGCTTTTAATTGTGAATATCACTACAGTTGTAAGAGAGGATTATATGCTTTCTCTTCTGTGAAAGTTGGATTATTTCCTTCCTTATCCTTTAGAGGTTTGCCAAAAGCTATACCTGGGTGTCTGTTTGTTACGAAGATCATGAGAGCGCCAGCGTACTGGCAGGTGTGGGTATATCGGCCATGTAAGCTGTGAAAGCTGCCGGTGACAGCATGCTGCCTTCCGGCACTCCTGGTACAATGGGCCATACGGTGGACAGCACACTCACCATTTTTACACAGAAGCGTCGGTTTCGAGGAAACCGGTTCGCCAAGGAAGTATATCGAGTGGTATTTCGTGCTATAGGAGTTTCTAAATAAGAAATTCGTGCCACGTTGTAGCAAAGACTTTCTCAGATCAAGGAACACTGCTACCATTTTAGACCTTTCCTCGAAAGTCATTAAGCCTTTTGCGGCAACCCGCAGTACCTGCTGTGCAGTGAAGTGGTCAATGCGAAAATTAACCTGATGTTCCGGAATTAGGCCCTTTTCCAGTAAGTGATGTTGAAGGCGGGAGAGGAGAAGCATTTCGTATAATTTCAATAAAATTGTGGGAGCCTCACGTGTTGCTAAATTGACGGGAAGATTGGATTTTTCTCCGGCATTAAAACGCACATCACACGAACCTCTTTCCAGACAGCCTGAAAGTGGCGCATGTGAAGGCAAGAGTTGTACATGTGGGTCAAGTTAATCACGGCTCTGCGGGGAGCTGCTTAAGCATTTCCGCTGTTAGGCGGTCTTTCAAGGGGCTTTGCTGGTCCTTAGAGAGCTAAGCACAGTGGCTAAATCTCTAGGGGTAACAATGGGAATATGGAACTCCTCGTGACACGGAGATGAGGATTCCCGGATGTGCTCGGCCACCAGCGCCACAAAGTCAACATCATCGTCCATAGGCACTGCTCTAGGTTGGATTTGGGTCTCAAAATATTCTGCCAGTGCATCTACTTTTTCTTGCGGCTCGAAGAAGAGTAGTCCTCGAGAGCTGTGCAGGAAGTGCTGGGGTAACATTTTGACTTTCCGTAGCCTACGGAGTATTCGCCACGGTATTTTATCTTGGAGAGCAAAGTGTTTTGCGTGTTTTCTCAGTCCTCTTGGCGTGCTTTAGGAGGCGACTTACCAGGGTTTTGAACCTCCGGTGTATTTCCCCTATACCGGGGTGGCAATACCTCTGCCATAGATCTCCAACAGCACTTGTCGCATTTATTATTAGCTTTCTAATGGGACCTGGGATAACTGTTGGGTGTTTGCATCGATGGGAATGCAGTGTGTATAAGCACGTTCTGCATTAACGATGAAGTGCCTCGGTAACGTAGATGGTAGCATGTCTGCCTCACGTTCAAGAGTTCCCGAGTTCGAGTCTCGGTCGCGGTGAGTTATTTGGATAAGGCTTTTCCCAGTGCTTTCCCCTATCCTGAATGACGAATGTCGGGTTACTAAGCTCTACGGACCCTGGGCCCATATGAGCATCATTTCAGCCATTCCATCCTTCGCCCACTGTGACTTAACGTTGGAGGACGTAAATCACAAAAAACGATGAATGTAGAGTGCTGCTTGGTCGCCGCATCGAATGACACAGCGGAGTGAATTCGATCGCGAGCGTCCACGGAATTTTGGATTGCTAGGGCAGCAAAATTCTAGTCTACTTCATTCACCCAGTCTGCCGTTGCCATGGGAGCGAAGGTAACGCCTGTGTCTACAACAACTGGATTGTGGTCTGAAACCAGAACCTTTACCACCGTCAAATCCAGATGAAATGGTATGTTTTTGTGGTAATGAAATCTATGACGTCCGCATTGCCAACAGGCAAACAGTGCATTGAACTTCGCGGTTACTGTTGATGCAGTGTAGGCCCCTTCCCCTTTTATTCTCAGTACGGCTGTTTCAGTTCGGGTGTTTGGCATGGAACGCTCCCGGTGTGCCCACTGTGAATTCTAGGTTGAGGAGTGCCCTGTTGTCTACCTCATAGGGTGTGTGGTTTGACGGATCGTATACTGCTACCATTCCCAAGTCAAAAAAACCCAAGGAAAGCCTTACGGAGATCGCCCCTTGGTGCTGCGGTGGAGGAATGGCTATAGGAGAATACGTGATGTGGCTTTTTATGAATACAGCGGCACCTCCGCTCTGCCGACCGGCAATTTTCGACCGATGGACGGCGAAACTTTGACAGGTCAAATTGTACACCAGCGTGCATGTGCCCTGAGAGAACGTTGAAATGAATTGTGCAGTGTTTAAAGCCCGCTTTTACTACTTAGGGCACCGCAGGCAACGAAACTGATGATACATGAGCTGAAGATGAAGTACCGGTAGAATAAAATGGCGAGAGAAACCGGAGATCCCGGAGAAAACCCACCCTAGCGCCGTGTTGCCCACGACAAACCTCACTTTGTGGTCGCCTGGGATCGAACCCGAGCCGCCTTGCTGACAGCCAAGCGGTCTAACCACTGAGCCACGGTGCGTCCTCAGAGAAGGTTGACCTCTCCTCACTGCCATTTAAAGTTTGTCATGGAATAGGTCGTCCAGTCTACTGCATGATACAGTGCTCTTAAGTGTTAGGGGTGCGAGGATCTGCATTGCTACCATGATTCGTGCAATGTCTTAAAATGAGTAGGGGCTGCTCAATCGGTTCGGCAAACCAGACAAAGTTTTCAAGCTCCGCCAAGACCTAAATGGAAATGACGGCCTTACAGGCTACTGTGGCTGGTTTTGCTCATGTGGCAATGGGTACGGTACGGCTGCTCCCTCATTGGCAAATACAGCCGCTGTTACTGCTGCTGGCAGTGGGGGAGTGCAGTGGTGGTAGATCCACTCTGACTCTCCGAGGTTACGGGGGCTGACATTCCAGCTGTTGCTTCTGCAGCTGCCGACGATGATTCCCGCTGATTTGCGGTGGCCGTCTGTTATTTTGGAGGCCACTGTGCTTTAGCAGCCTATACCGCTGAGGGTTCTGTGGCAGTAGCTTTGGATCTTTCCCCCTGGTTTGTTGTCGGGGTCAGAGTTTCTTCCGCCTCTAGCAGCACTATTTCATGCTTGAGCAGCGCCTAGGCAAAGCTGGCCGCTGGCCAGAATTTTGCGAGCTGCCTTATGGGGGTTCAAACCTGCTCTTTCCTGCTGTCTCACTGGTTAATTGACATGGATGCCGCAGTGGGCTTCGTGGCATTTAGCGAACTTATTCCCCACTCTGGCGTTAGGGCAGTCTCTAATGTGGTGAATTCCTGCAAAACGTATGCGAGCCGTCCTGCGCTCGCCGACATAGCTCTAGTGGTAGAAGCCCAGACATTTGAAGCATTGGGCTGGAACCTTACGGCCATAATACGGCTCAACACGGATTCTCGTTTTATACGAGTGTGACATCTCGTGCAGTTTGGGAACACCCTTCCCCTGCTTCTGCTCTATTCCAAGGAATAGTGGCAACGGGGCTTTTATTGGATTTTTGCTTTTCTCATGTATAAGTGTTCAGTTTGACCACGGTCCTCCGATAGGGCTGGCCGCATATATAGTCAAAGAATGTTTGATATTTAATTATAATTAAGTTGCAAAATTATAGAACTGAACTTTAAAACTAGATCCCTTATTAACGCTAAGAACAGGCCATTATTTTGTAATTGAAGAATTTTTGTCTAATATCTTTCCTCCTACGTTAAATTATATCGGAGGATGAATGAAATGTGTGCAATAACGCTCAAAATGGCTTCGGGATCCATGGAGCTTAGAAATACCTGACATTCCTCTATCAGGTAAAGGGAAATCCCCGGGACAAGCCTTATCGAGGTAACTGACCCAAACCGAGATTCGAACTCGGGACCTCTTGAAAGTGAGGCAGACTCGCTACCAAGGCGGGCTTTTGTTATGGATGGAGATTATAGCAGCATGGAAAATGGTGGAGTTAGAGTATTCAGCTCCTACTGCACCATTACCCATAGCAAAATTGCGGCTGTTTGCGGCTGATTGATGGTCGGCGCGTTGTATGACATACGTGTACCTATCCTAGACGGACTTAGCCACTTAATGGTAGGATATTGGTGTTTTGTAGGGTGGCGGGTTTAGTTTAGGTAGACGAAAGAAAGGAGATAGTGGTAGCTCCTCAACGATTGCCGACTCGGGTGCAACGCATGTGTGCAGCGCTGGTGTGAAAATATTTAGGAAGAGTTTAATTTAGAATAATTGCCAGTCTAATTCACAGATAGATACAATTTTGAAGTTGTTACCGGTTTGCTCGGGTTTTCGCCTGGAGAATAGCAGAGCTCTTCCCCCGGTTAACTGCCATTCGCCATTTTTCGCCTCATTCGTCAATAGTCCGGAGCTGCGTTTGTATTTTGGAATTTGTCTATAAATGTATTTTTTATCTTGAAAAGTGCAGCGCGATGCGCAGAAGTATCTGGACGAGTCCACCTAAGAACGGTTGCAACTGGAGTGGATGGGAGGTCAGTTTCGTACCAGTTACGAGCAACTGGTTCCAAGAGAGCATTTATAAATGACGCCTCCTAGCAGCACATTAGGAAATAAAGTGATACATTTAAAATACGAGAAGTAACAACCAATATCCATAAATTTATAAAAAAGGAACAATGGTATGCGTCAGTTATAAAAATCTGGGGAAGAGTATCTGAAGCAACAGCTGTGTCTAAAAACAGTTTAGGAGAGTTATGAAGGAAAGACAAGCCATTGGTGCTAGTGCAACAACGTCCGTCTCTATGCCCAGTAAACAAATATTACGATCATGCACAAAATCAAATTTGTATGTTTTAATTCAGAAGTATTTAGTCGAACAATGAATAATTTTTAGAACACAGTAAAACAAAAACCAACTTTTAAGAAGGTGATTATGAAGCTTAAAAATTCTACTGACTTCCAATGCAGTGTCTGAACACTAAGAAGAGTTCTTTTGAAGCTAGGTTTATTTGAAAAAAAAACCACTAGGCGTGACAGACAAATTTTAATCGAACATCGCACCATATGTGCAAAAGGGCTTAATAAGTATTTACGAAATATTCCGATATATCGAAGTGAAGTTTATATAGTTTATATGGACGAAACTTATATAAATACAGCACATACTGGACCATATGCCTGCAATGAAATAGGTTACAGGGACTCTGCAGGGATATTGAAAGACCGACAGTTGATTATCATGCCTGCTGAAAGAGGACAGGGTTTTCTTCCAAATGCCTATGTACTAAAGATCCAACAAAAGCGTGGAGATTACCACCTTAGTAAATTACAACTTAATATTATCAGAGCAAAAAAACTGGCTACCAGAATGAAATTTGTTTTAGACACCATATGCACCTCCCTCCCCTCTCGTAATCTTACGCGTGTGGCACATTGTGGCGATAGGTGCACTATCCCCACCACAGGTGCTAGTCATCCCCACAGCGCAGGATTCCTGTCAAGATAAAATAATACATCTGTACCTCCATGTAACCATTCCAAAGGCTTCATGGAGGTATCAAACGGGAAAGCACCGGTATACAGAATAGATAGCCCTAAGACATTTATTCTGTACACGTTGAAGCTGCAGCAGTTTGCATCCTGCGGCCATGCCCAATATCTCGCATGCATAAATCATTATACGAAAAATCAAAGCCTGGAAAAAAACGCAACTTTAGGTGTGTTGGCATCCCTGACCGCATCATAAGGAATAACGTATCCGAAGCCCTGCATGCGCGCTGTGTTAACTCCGGGATGTACCCCAGAAACTTAGGCCCTTGTCCAGCTTTACCCCCAAGTAAGTGAGAGAATATGTCACTATCCTTACCCATAGCAAAATCCATATAGATGATTTTGAAGTGCGCTTAAATGAAAGAGCCCTTCACAGTAGACAGACATCATGAGAAATAAATAAAAAAACTTACCCGAAATAATAATTCATCTTTGCTTATTTTACCCAACTTTTACTGTGATAATATAACAATTCATAGTTTAGTAAATACCTCGCTACTGTTATGTTCCTCTGCTTGTATTTATGACCGGCGGGTGGCGATAGCGCTCGCCTAGAGAGGCTACATTGGCTCCTCCGTGTAGATGGCAGATGATTCGCTTTTGTACTTGAATATCATATTTAAAATATGTTTAGGCCTAGCATGGAAACTTGGGATTACAAACAATATATGGCAAGTAAGAAATATCGTATGTGGATCAGTCGGTTAAGTCTGTAGCCTAAGAGGAGTGTAGAACGGAAGATTTTGAATGTGGACTGCGGACATTATGGATTGAGTGACCCCTAACGGTTCTATAAGGGAAGCGATGATCCATGATTTTGCTATCTGACATTGGCATATGGATGAATGATATTTCATATAGACTCCGCTTCTGGTGTATATTGAAGAATTGTAATTAGATACTATACTGCGACTGTGGGTTCGTGAAATAAAAAGTCCAATTACACCACTCAAAGATGTTCTTTAATTCCACTTTATCACAATGTCACACTTGCCGATTACATAGAATTACGTAATGTACAGTTATAATTTCACCAATTCTTCTGTCCACGTACACTGCGCGCTCCTCACACTACTCGCCACGACTGACTCAACTCAACTGACGGTCGCCGCTCCTGTATTGATCGGTGGATCGAAGTTTCCAGAGAATTCTTTTTTATGGAGGGGGAAAGCATTCTCCATGTTTCGCCTGCTTTCAGGCGACAGGAGGAGGCGCAAACGAAAATTCAGTCATCCCTGTGGTCCCCGCTCCACACTCTCTCGCCGATGAAAGCGGTAATGATGCCACACGCCCCCCTCCTCCGGCCTTCCCTTGCATTTATTGATCGGTACCGTAGAGTCTACCGATTGGGTAACACTGCTCCCTCCTCAAGGCTGGTCGTCTCAAACAGCACCATATTAGCGGGTCAGGCGATCCAGGTATACCACCAACATCTTTCCTCGGGGCACCTCCTGGATGCGGTAGACTACGTCGTTAATCCTCTTCACCACACGGTACGGTCCTTGCCGTGGCTGCTGAAGCTTCGGGCAGAGTCCCTTGGTCCGGGTTGGACGGTACAATAGACCAGGTCACCTTGCTGGAACCCTTGGCTTTTGGCTTGCCTGTCGCATCGGGTTTTCATGCGGTCGCTCGCCTTCTAGATGTTCTGGCGAGCCATCTCGTGCATGTCGTGGAGGTGGTCCACCAGGTTCTCCACATATTCGGTCGCTGGCCGTTTCACTCCCGGAGGGCTTCCTAAACCAGGTCACAAGGGAGGCGTAACTCTCGGCCGAACATTAAGCTGGCTGGCGTCATCGCCGTAGTGCCGTGTGTTGAAGAGCGGTAGGCCAGCAACAACAGCGGCAACTTGACGTCCCAGTCTCACTGATGGCTGGCCACGACCTTCCTCAAGTGTTCCTCTAAGGTCTTGATGTACATTTCGACCATGCCATGCGACTGGGGATGTAATGGTGTGGTGCGGATCTTGTTAACCCCAAGTCTCTCTAGTGCCTCCTTCATCAGGTTGGGCTCAAAATTGGTGCCTCGGTCACTGAGCAGCTCTAACGGTACCCCAAATCGGCAGAACACTTGCTCCAAGAGGCAGTCTGTGATTGTCCTTGCCTCTTGGTTCGGGATGGCATATACCTCCGGCCGCATAGTGAAGTAGGCCACGACCACCACCAGGCACTTGTTGCCTCGGTCGGATATTGGGAACGGCCCAGCAATGTCAACAGCAATCCGTTCGAATGGCACTCCGAAGTTGTACAACTGCATGCGACCCCAGGTCCTAGTCTGGGGGCCGCGACTCGCCGCGCACACGTGACACTGACGACACCATCTCTCAGCGACTACTCGGATCCTAAGACAGTAGTAGCGCTGCCGTAGTTTGTCAATGGTCAAGTTCGCTTCCAGGTGTTTCCTGAAGTACCGGCGTGCACTTCTTTCAATACTTCCCGAACCTTAATCCGGGGAAGTACCAACTGATCTCTCTGTGTCTTCCCATTGGGTGATTCCCATACACGGAACAACACGCCCTCTCTGGTCTTCAACGAGTCACATTGGTCCCAGTAAGACTTTTAGGTGGCGCTCCCCGGTGCGATGTCGGCCCAGGTTAGTCTCGTCCTTGCCTCCAATTCCCTCAAGTGTGGCCCCAAGTCTGCGACCGCGAGCTGCTCCCTCCTCAGCCCTGCGCTATCCCTGCCATCCGCTGGCACTGCCGTGACTACTCGAAATAATGCGGCACGCTCCTTCACCTCCACTCTTGTGCATTGGCCGCAATATTCTGGACAGGGTCTTCGGGACATAGCGTCTGCGTTACCGTGGCTCTTCCCTCTGCGATGTTCGGAGGTGAAGACGTACAACTGCAGCCTCTGAACCCAGCGTGCTGTCTGGGCTTCCAGGTTCTTAAAGCTCAATAGCCAGGTTAGGGCGGAATGTTTACTCCTCAGGTGAAATGCCTGACCATTCATGTACTTGTGGAAGTGCTCCAAAGTTTTTACTACCGCCAATATTTCTCGCCGGATGACGCAGTAGTTCTTCTCTACCTAGGATCGCGTCTTGCTGTAGTAGGCTATCACCCGCTAGTGGCCGTTCTTGATCTGTGATAGAACGCCTCCAATGCAATGGGCGCTTGCGTCGGTGTCCACAATAAAGGAGCCAGCCGGTTGTAGAAATCCCAAAATTGGAGCGCTGCACAGGGTCTTCTTCAGGTGCTGGAAAGCGTCTTCGGCGCCTTCCATCCACACATAAGGCCGGTGTTCCTCTCTCAGGCGGGTGGGGGGTTCGGCGATGTTAGTGAACCCCTTTATGAAGCGTCGGTAACAACTGCACAGCCCCAGGAAACTGCGTAACTCTTTCTTATCCTTTGGGCGAGGCCAACCTTTCACAGCCTGTGTCTTCTCCGGGTCTGTGGCCACTCCGATTGCTGAGACTATGCGGCCCAAGTAGCTCACTTCCTTGCGTTAGAGCTGGCACTTCTTCGCGTTCAGCTTCAAGTTGGTCGCCTGCAATCTCTGTAGCACCTTTCTCAGATTCTCGAGATGGCCTTCAAAAGTTTTACCGATGATGACGTCATCCATGTATAGCAGGCAGGTGTCCTAAGTCAGTCCTCTCATCACTGACTCCATGAGGCGTTGGAAGGTAGCTGGTGCGTTACAGAGGCCGAAGGGCATACCTGTGAACTGCCAGAGCCTTTGGCCTGTCGTGAATTGGGCCTTCTCCTTGTATCTCGGATCTATAACTACCTGCCAGTAGCCCGACTTCAGATCCAGGGTCGAGAACCACTGTGCACCAGCTAGTGTGTCCAGGGTGTCGTCAGTCCGGGGTAAGAGGAAGCAGTCCTTCCGGGTGACAGCGGGCAGCTTCCTGTAGTCCACGCAGAAGCGTAGCTTGCCGTTCTTCTTCGTCAACAAGACTACAGGGGAACATCAGGGGCTGTCAGACTCTTCAATCACCCCTCTGGATCTCATGTCCTCCAGCATGTCTCGTACCGTCCCCTTGCTTCACCAACGGAACGCGTCTATGTGGTAGCCGAATAGGTCGGGCGTCCCCGGTGTCTATGCGGTGAAGCACTTTTTCCGTGCGGCCGTAGTCACTACCACCTTGGCTGAAGACGCGCTGATACCATCTCAGCAGTTGTCTAACCTGCTCCAGCTCTTCTGCTGTCAGGTACTGGGCCGCCCTCTCCAGTAAGCCTTCTAGCCGGGGCCCCAGGTGTTGCGTCCGCACCGGGTTCTCTGTCTTGCCGATTGCTGTTACGCTCAACACGGGCTCGCACGTTCCCAACTCCGTCCCGGCCTGGACGTCGTGATAGGTGTCTGTTGGATTTAGTAGTCTCACTGGCACTTCCTCTCGGCACGGCGGCAATGCCTTTACTACACACACTCAGTGTACAGATGTCTTCTGGTCCAGCATCATGTTGCTGGTTCTCTGGACTTCCAGTCGCGCCGTTACCACCACCTCGCTCCTCGCGGGGACAACCACGTCTTCGTTCAAGACGACCCTGTAGACTCCAAGGCGCTCTTCGGGTTGACGGAGTATAACCTCTCCGTTGAGCCGCAGGACCTTCCTGCCGACGTCGACCGTCGCCTTCTGAGGGCATCCAGTCCCAGGATCACCTCCTCAGCCACCTTCACGACGAACACCCACAGACGCAAGGCACTCCGTCGCAAAGTCCGCTCCAGTAGGGCACCCTTCTCCACAGGCAAGGTGTCGCCCGATTCCGTGACAAGCTGGTATGGTCTGCTCGGCTCCCTTGTAGGCACACCCTTCGCCACGTCAGGTCTGATGATGGTCACGGCTTCCCTTGTGTCCACCAGCACGTGGCACGGCTTCCCCCTCATCCAACCGTCCGCGATAAGGCTGTCATCCATACGCCGGCTGACGGCACGCATTGTCACTCTAGGGGATGGTGGTGATGGCGCCGACGTGCTACTCTCCACGGCGGCCCTTACTCGTTTTCCGGCTGCACTTCCTGGTGTGAGCAGTCTCTCTGCAGATGCCCGGGCTGTCCACAACCCCAACACAGGCCACTAGGTGTTCGCCGGCGTCCCTCGGCTGGTCTTCTGTCTCCGACGTAGCGCACACTCCTCGTTCTCGACGACGGGATAGCTGTTACCTTGGCCGTCTCCATCCTTAATGCTGTTTGCGCGTCGTGGATTGTTTTATAATCGCCGAGCATTAGGCGCTGACGAATCTCCGTGTTCCGTACCCCGCCAGCGAATGAGTAGGCAGCCTCCCGGGATACGAACCCTGTTGGGAGGTCGCCGAGGGCCTTGCTAGCCAGTTTTCAACAGCCAGGGCGCACTCCTGCAGTGTCTCCACTGACTGCTGTTACCTTGCATTTAGCTGGCTGCGGTAGGCTGCGGCTAATCGGTGGTTTCCAAAGTGATTCTCCAGGGCCTCCCTGATGTCCTTGGGCGCCGCCGTTGTCCACACCGCGATTAGAACTGCCGCGGCCCGTCCCTGGAGGCGGGTTATTAACTGTGTGGCCTCCTCCTCTGGTGATCATTTGTTGTGCTTAGCCACTGCGTCGAATTGGCAGCGGAAGACCTCAAACGTTGACACGCCACCATATTTAGGAGCTTTGACGCGTGCAGATGTTGTGTCGTGTCCCGGTGCGTCGACCTTTAAATCCTTTATCATCCTGCTGACGACGTCCTCCACCATGGCGTTCAGGGACTTTGCGTTGCTGTCAGCCTTTCCCTCCAGCTCGTCAACGCAACTTGCCAAATTTTCGACGAGCTCATCCTCTTGACCCATCCGCTGGCCGAGCTATGTGACGTCATCTCTGACGCCGGTCAGCTGCTCTTCGAACTTCACGGAAGGGGCCTTGTTTGCCGCGTTCATCTCGTGGTTAATTCGGTCATCTTCGCGGTCAGGCTGTTATTCGCCGCTTCCGTCTTCGCTGTTATTTCCGCGGCCCGGGAGTTATTAGCCGCTTCCGATTTTGCTATTATTTCCGAGGCCAGGTTGTTGTTTGCCGCTTCCATCTTTACTTTTATTTCGGCCTTAATTTCTATTATTTTGTGTAAAATCTTTTCCAGTGTCGATTCCATGGCCGTTAATCCCACTTCTGACGCCAATTGTGACATTGTGGGTTCGTGAAATAAAAATTCCAATTACACCACTCAAAAATGTTCTTCATTTCCACCTTACTACAATGCCGATTACATAGCATTTCGGAATGTACACAATTGTAATTTCACCAGTTCGCTGTCCACTTACACTGCGCGCTCCTCACACTGCTCGCCACGACTGACAACTCAACTGAGGGTCGCCTCTCCAGTATTGATCAGTGGCTCGAAGTTTCTCGAGAATTCTTTTTATGTAGGGGGAAAACATTCTCGATGTTTCGCCTTCCTTCAGGCGGCAGGAGGAGGGGGAAACGAAGATTCAGCCACCCCTCTGGTTTCCCCTCCCTCCACTCTCTCTTGTCTGTGCATGCGGTAACGATGCCACAGGTCCGCTCCACCGGCCTTTCCCTGCATTTATTGATCGGTACCGGAGAGTCTGCCGATTGGGTAACAATACTTATGGTTTATTGGTGTGACTTGATGCGAAGTGGGCCTGCAGACCATTCTGTTGATTTGGATATTGGAAAATCAACTATTCGTGGGCTACAATTGACCATGTGCAAAGTGAAACAGTGCCAGTAGAAGTAGTAAACAGTGGTGTTCGCGTTGAGCCCAGTTTGTGACTGAACAGTGTGTGGTGCAGTAGAGTACAGTGACGCGTATTAAGAATAAATCCGCCATATAACAGCGTGGGATGCACAGGTGCGTGCCGTTGTTGCACACAACAAGAGGCGTCACCAAACAATGACGCACTCAGCAACAACTGCGGCTGACAGACATTGACTCCCGCCACAAGTTGGCGGCGGCCGCAGTGACAATTGCAGCTGCACTACCGGCAGCTGGCAGCGGACTGATCCCCAGAGGCGGTCGGCCGGCAGTCTTTCCAGCCCCACCGCTGGAGCTCTGCAGCAGCGACCCGCCTTCGGGCCCAACTTTGGCCAACCGCACAGCAGCCACTACGCCAGCCCCGATGGAGCACAGCGCCATGGAGAACGAGGCAGTTACGCGAAAGTATGCCCAACTGGATAAGAGGGTAAAAGACATCCAAATAGTAAAATCTTACCTACAGGAAATATTGGAAAACATGGCCCAAGTGTCCCGGGACTATGGAAAAATAGCTAGTGACCTGGCACGCTGCTAACAGGAACACACAATCAAAAAGCGACAGCACGCCTCGGTAGTGTGGTGGTAGTATGTCTGCCTCAAGCTCAAGAGGTCCCGAGTTCAAAACTCGTTCAGGGTGTGTTAGCTGGATAACGTTTTTTCCGGGGTTTTCGCTTATCCTAAAGAACGAATGTCGGGTAAATCGAAGCTCTATGGACCTCGGGCTCATTTGAGCATCACTTCACCCATTCCATTCATCGTCCGATATGACTTAACGTTGAAGGATGTAAATAACAAAACAAAAGATCAACACCTGGTGCGGCTGAGAGAAGGCTGGCAGGCAGCATCTCCCAGAAAGCGACCCCACCACCGCAATAGCGACTCGGATGCCGAGCGCAAGAAAAAAAACGCAACATCTGCCCCTTCAGGTCGCTGCCAGAAACACCTACGGGGCGCTGTCCTCATCCGAGGAGGATGAAGATCTGGAACGATCCACTGCCTTCCCTGCCCTTCCGACCATAATAACAAAGGCACCCAAGCACCAACGGCCAACACGGCCAAACACTTCTAAAGCAAAACCGCCAATAACAACCCTCACTCCTGCACCCATCCCCACCCTTACATTGGCCTCCATATCAGCCGCAGCCGCGGCTACAGACACAAAACAAGCCTCACAGAAACCGCCGCAAATCGTCATTCCTGACGGTAGGCAGGCAACTAAAGTCCTGCAGATATTCCGGGGCTCCCTCCCACCTGGCGCGTACACGCTTCAGAACACGCGCAACTGCCTCAAGCTGTTCCTCAACCCGAAAGAAGACGCCATACCCACTATGACCAAGCTGAAGGACGGCGGAGTGGAGAACTTCAGCTAACCCCGCGGAGTGATCAACCTCTCCGTTACATCCTGAAGCGTCTTCCCGAGGACCTCATCCGTGAGGACCTGGAGGCGAAGGGCTACACCGGCGTCCTAATTTGTCAAATGAAATCACGCGGCAAGTCTCTGCCAAACTTCCAAGTTACCCTTCAAAGGACCACTCAAACCCAGCGACTTCTGCAAGAATGAGAGGTATGCCATATACTTGTAACTGTGGAGGCCCTGAAGACAAATAACAACATTACACAATGCTTCAACTGCCAGCAGCTGGGACACACATTTAACATGTGTCATATGACCTCCAAATGGGTCCTCTGCGGTGGCCTCCACCGCTTAGCTGAATGCCTAAAGAAGGCAACGCAGGACGTTGTACACAGCTGTGCGAACTATGAGGAGACGCGATGACGTCTCCTTTGCAGGCGCCATGAGGGTCAAAGCGCACCAATGCCGCCACCTGCTGGCCAACCCTCAACAGTTCCCCCTTCTCGGGCGCCATCTGATGACCTAAGAGGCTTCAAAGAGCTCTTTACTCTGTTTAAAGAGCTCATTTTAGAGAATCTCGCTCCAAAGTTACAGCCTTTTATCGCAAGATTTAAGAGCTGCACCAGCATTTGGGAGAAACTATAAGCACTCATATGGCTTCTATCGGACATCTTCGAATGTATGGCTCAACTAAGGGGAGGCACATCTCTAACTCGCAGGCTCCTGTGGAATGCCGACGGCATCTACAAGCAGCAGCACAGACTTGAAAGCTACCTGCGGCGTAACAAAATAGACGTCGCATTCATTTGTGAAACAAATTTTAAGCAGGAGCACACTTTCAAATTTAGGGGCTACCAAAAATTTTGGACTGATAGAAAAAGCAGACAGGGAGCGGGAACAGCTATTTTACTAAAAACATATTTGCTCATGCTCGTGTTCCCCTGCCACCATTGGCAGCGTTAGAGTGCACGGCTCTTAAAACACGATTAAATAACAAAACGTTGATGCTGGTGGTCCTCTGTTGGTCCCAAAACTCCCCCGACTGTAGACGCGACCTCGAGCAAATCCTCACGTTGGAGGAGCACGTTAAAATGGCAGGAGACTTCAACGCTCGAAACCCCTGGTGGTATACAAGTCGAGCAACCGTGGATGGAAATCTCCTAGTAGACCTTATAACAGAAAATGACGAACTCGAGGTGTACTTCCCCCAGGAACCCACCTTGTGCCACAAGTCAGGGCACTTCGACCCTGAAATTTTGGACTTCGTCATTACAAAAAATACGACGTTACCAAACAACTTCACTGTAAATGTAACTGAAAGCAGGGAATTGTATATTTCTGCTAGCTTGTCCGTTCGGTGGACAACACAGTCACCATTTTTACAAAGAAGCGTCGGTTTCCGAGGAAACCGGTTCGCCAAGAAAATATATCGAGGGGTTATTTCATGCTATAGTAGTTTTTAAATAACAAATTCGTGCCAGGTTGTAGCAAAGATTTTCTCAGATCAATGAACACTGCTACCATTTTAGACCTTTCCTCGAAAGTCATGAAGCCTTTTGCGGCAACCCGCAGTAGCTGCTGTACAGTGGAGTGGTCAATGCGAAAATTAACCTTATGTTCCGGAATTAGGCCCTTCTCCCGTAAGTGATGTTGAAGGCGGGAGAGGAGAAGCATTTCGAATAACTTCAATAAAATAGTAGGGGGCTCATGGGTTGCTAACTTGACGGGAAGATTGGATATTTCTCCGGCGTTAAAACGCATATCACCCGAAACTCCTTCCAGACAGCCTGAAAGTGGCGCATGTGAAGGCAAGAGTTGTACATGTGCGTCAGGTTAATCACGGATCTGCGTGGAGCTGCTTAAGCATTTCCGCTGTTACGCGGTCTTCCAAGAGGCTTTGCTGTTCCTTAGAGAGCTAAGCACAGTAGCTAAATCTCAAGGGGTAACAATGGGAATATGGAACTCCTCGTGACACGGAGATGAGGATTCCCGGATGTGCTCGGCCACCTGCGCCACAAAGTCAACATCATCGTCCATGGGCTCTGATCTAGGTTGGATTTGGGTCTCAAAATATTCTGCTAGTGCATCTACTTTTTCTTGCGACTCGAAGAACTGCAGTCCTCGAGGGCAGTGCAGAGAGTGCAGGTGTAATATTTTGTCTTTCTGCAGCCTACGGACTATTCGCCACGGTCTTTTGTCTTGGAAATCAACGTGCCTTTGGGTGTTTTCTCAGTCCTCTTGACGGCGTGCTCTTAGGAGGCGTCTCACCAGGGATTTGAACCTCCGGTGTATTTCCCCTATTCCGGGTATGGCAAAACCTCTGCCATAGGTTTGTAACAGCATTTGCCGCTTTCATTTGCTTTCTAATTGGACCTGGGATAACTGCTGGGTGTTTGCGTCGATGGGAATGCGTTGTGTATAAGCACGTTCTGCATTAACGACGAAGTGCCACGGTATCGTAGATGGTAGCATGTCTACCTCACGTGCAAGAGTTCCCGAGTTCGAATCTCGGTCGGGGTGAGTTATCTGGATAAGGCTTTTTCCAATGTTTTCCCCTACCCTAAATGACGAATGTCGGGTCTCTAAGCTCTACGGACCCTGGGCCCATTTCAGCCATTCCATCCTTCGCCCACTGTGACTTAACATTGGAGGACCTAAATCACAAAAAACGATGAATGTAGAGTGCTGCTTGGTGGCCGCATCGAATGACACAGCGGAGTCAATTCGATCGTGAACGTCCACGGAGTTTGGATTGCTAGGGCAGCAAAATTCTAGTCTATTCCATTCTCCCAGTCTGCCGTTGCCATGGCAGCGAAGGTAACGTCTGTGACTACCACAACTGGATTGTGGTCTGAAACCAGAACTTTAACCACCGTCAGATTTAGATGAAATGGTATGTTTTGGTGGTAATGAAATCTATGACGTCCGCACTGCCACCAGGCGGTAAGTGAATTGAACTTCGCGGTCACTGTTGATGCAGTGGACGTCCCTTCCCCTTTTATTCTCAGTACGGCTGTTTCAGTTCGGGTGTTTGGCATGGAAGGCTCCCGGTATGCCCACTCTGTAGTCTTGGTTGAAGAGTACCCTGGTGTATTATCTCATAGGGTGGGTGGTTTAGCGGGTCGTATACCGCTATCATTCTCAAGTCCAAAACACCCAAGTAAAGCCTTACGGCGATAGCCTCAATGAGCTGCGGTGTAGGAATGTCTATAGGAGTATAGGTGATGTGGCTTTTTATGAATACAGCTGCACCTACGCTGTGCTGACAGGCAGTATTTGACCGATGAATGGCGAAACTTTGACAGGTTAAATTGTACACCAGCGTGCATATGCCCTGAGGGAACGTTGAAATGAAATGTGTAGTATTTAACGCCCACTTTTACTACATACGGCACCGCAGGCGACGACACTGATGATACACGAGATGAAGATAAATCACCGGTGGAATAAATTGGCAAGGGAAACCGGAGATCCCGGAGAAAACCCACCCTAGCGCCGTGTTGTCCACGACAAATCTCACCTTGCGATAGCCTAGGATCGAACACGGGCCGCCATGGTGACAGCCAAGTGGTCTAACCACTGAGCCACGGTGCGGCCTCAGAGAACGTTGAGCTCTCCTCACTGCCATTTAAAGTTTGTCATGGAATAGGTCGTCCAGTCTACTGCATGATTCAGTGCTGCTAAGTGTTAGAAATGCCAGGATCTGCATTCCTACCATGATTCGTGCAATATCTTAAAATGTGTAGGGGACGCTCAATCGGTTCGGCAAACCAGACAGAAAGTTTTCAAACTCCGCCAAGTCCTCCACGGAAATGACGGCCTCACAGGCTACTGTATCTGGTGTTGCTCATGTGGCAGTGGGTACGGCTGCTCCCTCAATGGCAAATGCAGCCGCTGTTACTGCTGCTGGCGGTGGGGGAGTGCAGTGGTGGTAGATCCACTCTGACTCCCCGGGGTTCCGGGGCTGACTTTCCGGCTGTTGCTTCTGCAGCTGCCGACGATGATTCCCGCTGATTTGCGGTGGCCATCTGTTATTTTGTAGGCCACTGTGCTTAAGCTGCCTATACCGCTGAGGGTTCTGTGGCAGTAGCTTTGGAGCTTTCCCCCTGGTTTGTTGTCGGGGTCAGAGTTTCTTCCGCTTCTTGCAGCACTGTTTCATGCTTGCGCAGCGCCTAGACAAAGCTGGCCGCAGGCGGAAATATTGCGAGCTCCCTTATGGGGATTCTAACCTGCTCTTTCCTGCTGTCCCACTAGTTAGCTGACATGGATACCGGAGTGGGCTTCCTGGCAGTTGGCGAACTTTTTCCCCTCTCTGGCGTTAGGGAGGTCTCTAATGTGGCGCATTCCTGCACAACGTACGGGAGCCGTCCTGCGCTCGCCGACATCGCTCTAGTGGTAGAAGCCCAGACATTTGAAGCACTGGGCTGGAACCTCACGGCCATGATACGGCTCAACACGAATTCTCGTGTTATACGGGTGTGACATCTCGTGGGTTTTGGGAACACGCTTCCCCTGCTGCTCCTCTATTACAAGGAATAGTGGCAACGGGGATCTTAATGGCTCCTTGCTTTTCTCACGTATGAGTGATCAGTTTGACCACGGTCCTCCGATAAATTTGGCAGAATATATAGTCAAGGAATTTTTTATATTTAATTTTATATACGTTGCAAAATTATAGAACTGAACTTCAAAACGAGATCCCTTATTACCGCTAAAAACAGGCCATTATTTTGTAATTGATGAGATTTTTTGTAATATGTTTCTTCCTACGTTAAATCATATCGGATGAATGAAATGTGTGTAATGACGCTCAAAATGGCTTCGGGATCCATGGAGCTTAGAATTACCTGACATTCGTCCATCAGGATAAGGGAAATCCCCGGGAGAAGCCTTATCGAGGTAACTGACCCAAACCGAGATTCGAACTCGGGACCTCTTGAACGTGACACAGACTCGCTGCCAAGGCGGGCTTTTGTTATGGATGGAGATTATAGCAGCATGGAAAATGGTGGAGTTAGAGTATTCAGCTCCTACTGCACCACTACCCATAGCAAAATGGCGGCTTTTTGCGGCTGATTGGGGTTCGGTGCGTTGTATGACATACGTGTACCTGTCCTAGACGGAATTTACCACTTAATGGTAGGATATTGGTGTTTTGTAGGGTGGCGGGTTTAGTTTAGGTAGATGAAAAAAAGGAGACAGCGGTAGCTCTTTGACGATTGCCGACTCAGGTGCAACGCATGTGTGCAGCGCTTGTATGAAAATATTTAGGAAGAGTTTAATTTAGAATAATTGCCAGTCTAATTCTAAGATAGATATAATTTTAAAGTTGTTACCGTTTTGCTCGGGTTTTGGCCTGGAGAATAGCAGAGCTGTTCTCCCGATTATGTGCCATTCGCCATTTGCAGTTCATTCGTTCATAGTCCGGAGCTGCGATAGTATTTTAGAATTTGTCTACAGATGTATTTTCTATCTTGAAAAGTGCAGAGGGAGCGGCAGTGGTATTTGGAAGACTCCACCTCAGAAGGGTTGCAACTGGACGGGAGGGCCGGTCAGTTGCGTACCATTTACGAGCAACTAAACACGTGCAGAGCTACTCGGTAACACTACAGCTTGTTTCAAGATGTGCTTGTCCCCTGGTACCAAGAGAGCATTTATAAATGACGCCTCCTTGCAGCACATTAGGAAATAAACTGCTACATTTAAAATCACGAGAAGTAATAACCGATATCCATAAATTTATGAAAAGGAACAATGTTGCGGGTCAGCAATAAAAATCTGAGGAAAGGTATCTGAGGCAACAGTTGTGTCTGAAAGCAGTTTAGGAGAATTATTAAGGAAAGAAAATCTTTTGGTGCTAATGCAACAACGTCCTTCTCTATGCCCAGTAAACGAAGATAAAGAAAATACACAAAATCTAATTTGGATGTTTTTATTCAGAAGTGGTTACGCGAAATATAAATAATTTTTAAAACACAGAAATACAAAGACCACCTTTGAAGAAAGTTGCTTATGAAGCTAAAAATTCTACTGTCTTCCAAGGCAGTGTCTGAACATTAAGAAGAGTTCTTTTTAAGCTAGGATTATTTGAAAAAAAAAGCACCAAGCGTGGCAGACAAATTTTAATCGAACATCGCCCACTACCTGCAAAAAGGCACGAAATATTCCGATATTTCAACGTGAAGTTTATATATTTTATATGGATGAAACTTATATAAATACAGCACATGCTGGACCATATGCATGGAACGAAATACGTTACAGGGACCCTGCAGCGATATTGAAAGACCGACAGTTGGTTATCATGCCTGCTGGAGGAGAACAGGGCTTTGTTCCAAATGCCTATATACTATTTGAGATCCAACAAAAGCGTGGAGATTACCACCTTAGTAAGAATTACAACTTATTTTATAAGAGCTGCAAAACTGGCTACCAGAATGAAATTTGTTTTTACACACCTTATGCACCGCTCTCCCCTCTCGTAATCTCACGCGTGTAACGCATTGTGGCGATATGTGCAGTATCCCCACCACAGTTAGGACTCATCCCTACCGCGCAGGATTCCTGTCAAGATAAAATAATACATCTGTACCTCCGTCTAAACATTCCAACAGCTTCATGGGGTTATCTCACGGAAAAGCACCGGTATAGAGAATAGATAGCCCTAAGACATCTGTTCTATACACGTTGAAGCTGCAGCAATTTGCATCCTGCGGCCATGCTCCACATCTCGCACGTATAAAGCATTATAGGAATAATTAAAGCCTGAAAAATCCGCAACTTCAGGGGTGTTGGCGTCCCTGACCGCATCCTAGAGTATAGCGAATCCGAACCCCGCATGCCCGATGTGGTAACTCTTGCATGTACCCCAGAAAGTTGGGCCCTTACCCAGCTTTACCCCCAAAGAGAATTTGTCCACTATCGCTTCCTATAGTAAAATCCATATAGATGATTTTGAAGTGCGCTTAAATGCAACAACCCTTCACAGTAGACAGATATCATGAGAAATATATAAAAAAAACTTACCCGAAATTGAAGTCATGCCCGAAAAAACGGGCTAACCCTCAAAATAAAAAAAAATTGCGATAAAGGCTGCCCTCTGTTGCTGCAACAGTGAGTGAGTGAGTGAGTGAGTGAGTTAGTGAGTGAGTGAGTGTTTGGTGTTTTAGGGCCCATCAACAACAAGGTCAATTGGACCCGAAGTCAACACTAAAACCTAAAAGTTACACAGATTAAGCTAATCAGGTAAAATAAAATAAAAACACTCAACTATTAAAAGTACATTAAAAAAAGCCCATCCCAAGACTAACAATTTAAAATCTCTAAAATTAACAGATATCAAATGTAAGTCAGACTTGTTTATAAAAGCCGATTTCGGCAACAAACCGCAGTGCCTTAACCACGGTCTTTGGGTGGTCGCCTAAAACTCCCAGCAAGTTAGTCCCCAAGCCTACTGACTGGCGAACGCGGGCGTACTGCGGGCAATCAAGCAATACATGCCGCACAATGAGGCGTACTGCACATGGAGCACACACAGGGGCCGGTTCCCCTCTTAACAAATGGCCATGTGTCGCTCGGGTGTGCCCAATTCTCAGCCGGGTGTGTATCACCTCGGCTCACCGGTTATCCCTGCAGGAAGTTAGCCAGGGTTGTACGCTCTCCTTTATTGCCCGGAGTTGTGTGCCTTCCAAAGCTGTCCAGGAGTGCTGCCAAGCAGATAGGAGTTGGCGACGGAAAAAACGTTGCACATCCTGGTATGGCACCGTAGTTGTTAAACTCCGGGGCAAACGGCAAGTGGACTTAGCAGCCGCGTCCGCCTACACGTTCCGGAAATGCCCACATGGGCTGGGGTACAAGTAAAAACAAAATGGTATCCGCGACTAAGCATTTGCGAGATTCAGGTCTGAATTTTTAAAACGAGCTTGTGAGCTGCAATGTGCTGTTGTAAGGCGGCCTGAAGAGCGCTTAGAGGGTCAGTGCAAACGATAAAATTGCCAGAAAATAACTTACTAATAAAAAGGAGCAGATAGAGCATGGCACACAGTTCTGCAGAAAAACAAAGGTGAAGTCCAGAAGGCGAAATTTATGAGCCTCGCCGTTAATGACGAATGCGCAACCCATAGTGCTCCCTAACTGGGAACCATCTGTAAAACTCGGAACTTAGTTAGGGTAACAGCCCAGTAGTCCGGCAAAAAGTTGTTGAAATACCGAATGTGGGGTAGCTAGTCTAGAGTTGGTGGAAAGTGCGAGATCGTACCGCGCACGCTGGAGCTGCCATGCGGGATAACGACCCAGGGACGACCGCTCCACGCGAGGCATTTGGAGGTCGTGTGTACGGGAGAGTTCCTGGAATCTTATTCCGGTTGGGCGTGTCCGAGAACTAGGGTGCATATAACGGTGGGTTAAATCGGGATGCAGAACTGGTTTAAAACATGGATGGTTTGGGGAACTTGCCAACTTCGCAACGTATGAACAGAGTAGTGTCAAGCGACGAATAGAAAGTGGAGGCTCGCCGGAGTCGGCACACAAGCAGTCGACGCGGCTTGTGCGGAAAGCTCCTGTGGCAAGGCGGATACATGTATGATGTACGGTGTCTAAAAGGCGAAGTCTAGAGCCGGTCGCGGCGCCATAAATAAAACAGCCGTAGTCCAGCTTGGATCGGACCAGGGTGCGATACAGCCTCAACATCACCGTCCGATCGCCCACCAAAGATACCCCAGATAAAATCCTGAGCACCCGGAGGGAACGATCACACGAGGCTCGGAGGTGTTGAATATGATGCTCCCACGTCAATTTTCTGTCCAAATAGAGGCCTAAAAGTTTCAAGAGTGGGACAAACGGCAGGGGTGTGCCGTTCAAGTGAAGATCAGGTGGAGGATGAATACCCCGTCGACGATGGAAGTGGACACATTGTGTCTTCGCAGGCGAAAAGTGGAAGCCGGTTCGAAGCGCCCAGGCTGCCAGCTGGTTGAAGGTCAACTGCAGTTGACGCTCTATATGATCTGAGTTACAAGAACGATAGTATATAGCATAGTCGTCAACATACAGGGACGATGGAATTCCGCCGCGAACGACAGTAGTAATGCGGTTAATGGCCACGGCAAAAAGGGCGACGCTGAGAATCCACCCTTGAGGTACACCATTCTCCTTGATCCGCTCCCTTGTTATTCTGTTCCCTATACGGACACGAAAACGACATAGTGCTAAAACGTTACCTAAAAATTCCAGTAATTGGCCTCGCATACCGTAACTGTGGAGGTTACGTGGTATGCCATACCACAAAGTGTTGTCATAGGCCTTCTCCAGGTCAAAGAAAACTCCCACCACTGCCGCTGCATTAGTAAGGCATCATGAATGTAAGCCTCAATGCGTGTTAGATTGTCAACACTAGAGCGATGGCGACGAAAACCGCATTGAAGGTTGATTTCGAGCCACCACACCAACCGAGAGTTTACCATTCGCTCAAAGGTCTTACAGACGACACTCATCAGGAAAATGGGGCGTTAGCTAGATAGAAGTATGCAGTCCTTTCGAGGGATGGGGATGACAATTTCCTCTTGCCAGGAAGATGGAAAGACCCGCTCATGCCAGATGCGGTTGTACATGCCTAAAAGGAAAGACATCGCATCGGGTGGAAGATGTAGCAGCATCTTTCTGTGGATGTCATCGGGACCGGGATAAGAGTCCTTAGCTAGGGCTAAAGAATGTGCAAGCTCGGCAGCGGTAACAGGTTGGTTGTACGGCTCATTACCTTCGCTATTAAAATTGTGTTTTATTCGCTCCGCAGCTTCCTTAATAGGAAGGAAGAGAGCGTCGTAACTAGCCGTTTGGCTAGTAGCAGCGAATGAGGTGGCAAGGGCTTCGGCTATATCTTGCTCGGTAGTGCAGATGGAACCGTTGAGGGCAAGACCGGGAATGACCGTTCGGTGATACTTGCCATACATCCGTCGAACAGCTGACCATACCTGTTTGGCGGAGCTGCGACGAGAAAGGGAAGACACGTAGGCTTCCCAGGATCTTCGTTTCGCATTGCGAAGCACAAAACGTACCCTAGCTCGAGAACGTTTAAAAGCAACGAAGTTATTTTCGCTCGGGTGCAACTGAAAAAGCCGCAAAGCACGTTTGCGTGCTTTTATAGCTGCACGGCATTCCTCAGACCACCAGGGTACAGGGGTATGACGTGGGGTAGAAGAACCTCGAGGAATGCTGGATTCAGCGGCGAGCAGGATGGAACATGTAAATTATTCCACCATTTCATCGACGGTGTCACAACCATCGTCGGTGAGGTGTATACGGGAATGAAACTTTTCCCAGTCAGCCTTGGAAATAATCCAGCGAGGATGTCGCGAAGGCGCATGGTGGCGGCAGGATAAATGGATGTTAATTGGGTAATGATAACTCCCAAAGAGGTCGGAAAGCACGAACTAATCAAGGAGTGGAACTAATACCTGGCTGCAGAATGAGACGTCTAGTACCGAGTGCGTACCATAAGCAGATGATAAGAATGCTGGGTCACCAGTGTTCAGTAAAATCAGGTCATAGAGATCGAACGCGTCTACTATGAGGCAGCCACGAGCATCATCAATGTCGGAGCCCCAGAGCATGTGTTTGGAATTCAGATCTCCCAAGATGTGTTACGGTGAGGGCAGCTGAGCCAAAAGAGCCTGAAGATCCTGCTTTTGAATTACACAGAGCGGAGGCAGACAAATGTTGCAGATGGTAAAAGACATGCTCTCCCGCTGTATACGAACAGCGACAGCTTGCAACGGCGTGATAATGGTATATTGGTGGCAGAGATCCTAGGCGCCACTAAAGTAGCAACGCCACCGCTTGCTCGTGCGCCTGCAACGGAGTCTCCCCTAAACGCCGAAAAAGTGCTTAGGTGTAATGAATGATAGTGATGCAAATGGGTTTCTTGGAGACCGTTGAGAAACTAAATACTGAGGGTCTTGAAGGCGACCTCGGAAACCATTGACGTTCCACTGGATTATTTTCATAAAGAGCTTTTAACGGGCCGTTTTAACTTTTTTCTTGACTTTGGCTGACTTGGGCCCTACGATTCGCAAATCGTTAGCCTCCTGTGACTCCGCTGATGTACATATATACATATACATATATACATATATACATATATACATGTATACATATATATACATATATATATAAACAACATTTCTGAATAGTTCTTCTGGATTCTATATAAATATTCTTTTCAAAAGTCTTTCAGTGTTCGGCTTTTTTATTAATAATTTTTTTCATTTTTTTGGTTTTAAGTTTCACTGCACTGATACTACACTGTTTGTACTTAACCCATACATTTTACACTACACTATTTATACTTAGCATACACATCTTACAAGTTTGTTTCTTCTCCTTTTACAATTTGTTATAGCAATTTTAAATACTTTAGCCTAAGTTCCCACCATTTACAAGAAAATTCATCATCCCACAACGTACTTCGAAAATACAAGAGACTTTTTCGGACTTTTCAAAGTACAAAGGTCTTATTTATTCTACATCCTCAGAATTTTTCCATATCTAGCTTAGGTATTGTACATCGATATCTTGTCCTATCTTTCCTACACATATTCTGATGGAACTGTGCCCCTTGCCCGAAATATTTTAATATTTCTGTTTCGTTTATCCCTGGATTTTGAATGCATTTCCATGTTTCTTTCGTCGCCATGACCTCTATTGTTACCTCACTAATTTCATTTGTGGTTTTCTCCAAATTCCTTGTCTGTTTTCTATTTTCCCATTCTGATACTTCTAGTTTACTCCTAGTTTCTTCTCTTTTCCAGCCATTTCTCTTTCTTTGTCTAATTTCTGTGCTATTTCTTCCCTCAGTTTTCTGTCTTCACTATCGGACCTTACGTTAGTTAGATTCGTAACTTCATTTTTAGCATTCTCCGTCTCCTCACTAACATCTTTTCCTACATTGCCTGTTACCTGATCAGCTTCTTCTCTTACGTACTGTACTTCCTGACTAACGTTCCCGAAATTTTCTAACGCCTGTTGTTGATTGTCTAATTTCTTTCCTAGTTGTAGTTGTCCTACCTCTAACTTCTGAAAACCACTTTCTAGCTTTGCTTCTATCCTTTTTAAACTTCCACTTAAACTTTGATTGTTATCCTTCATCTCTTTTCTTAAACTTTCACTTAAAATTTGATAATTATCATCTATCTTTTTACTTAAACTTTTACTTAAACTTTGATAATTATAATCTATCTTTTTACTTAAACCTTGATGCATATCGTCTAACATGTTACTTAAACTTTCACTTAAACTTGCGCACATTTTTCTAATTTCCTCTAACATAATTTGTTCCATTTCTACATCATTTGTTACAGTTCTACCACACTCTGCTACTTCAACTACTCTCTGCTTACTGTTATTACTGTAAACCACCTGAACTTCCATGTTTTCTACAAATTTTACTTAAAATCTTGTTTTTCACTCCTCAAATAAATTCACCATAGTCTAGTATATAATTTATCACTTTGTACCTTTGCTTTTCTGCTGGCTCATGATGTCACTGAAGATGCCGATCTCTCTTCATTCCAGTAGAAGCGTTGATGCTCCGCTTGACGAACGTCCTCGTTTCGAACCTCCTTCTCTTCCTCGTTGTCGGTTTGAACCTCCTTCTATGTTGAACCTCCTTCTCGAGTTGAAACCTCTTCACAGGTATTATATGCTGCTCGTGTCAAACCTCCTCGTATCGGGCTGAACCTCCTCGTATCGAGCTGAACCTCCTCCTCGTATCGAGCTCCACGTTGGCGCGCCAGTTTGTAACTAAAAGTTTATGTGGCGAACAATGAGTTCTACGTTGAGGTGCCAATTTGATGCAAATAATTTAATGGCGAGCAAATAAGTTGGCGAGCAATGAGGTTTCTCTCAGGGTATGCGTGGATGGGTGTGAGAAGGAGATTTTCACAACACGGGAATGCCCGTCTCCAAATTATTTATCCACTGCTTCTTTTCAAACATCGAAATTGGAAGCTGCCGACCGAGGGTTACCAATCTCGGTTTAGAGTTACTGAATGCTAATTGTTTATTACTCGATAAATTTTGATGACCCGAAATATTCAAGACATAACAAGTTGACCGCTCTAATAGGCTTCACGTCTCAGACTCCTCTCATCGGCTGCACGCCGAAGACTCCTCTGCTCGGCTTCAAGCAGAAGACTATTTATATTGGCTTCCTAGCCGCGAACTAGCCACATCGGCCTCACGCCGAAGAGTGCTCTCTGACCACAGCTGCGCGTGTGTATATCTCTTTCACTCTCAAAATTCTTTTTCAACTAAGATCCCTTTGTGGCTGTTTTGGTCGCCATTGTAAATGATCCAAAGAATTCCCTATTCATACACGTCAAGTGATAATTCCTTTAGAAATCTTCTAAGGACACTGCTTCTTACATGGCTTTGTTATACACTTTCCCCAACTCAACTGGCTTTGCCCCTTTTCGTAACAATGAACCAACATTCCTTTGACATCTATCATGATTCTTTACTTCTGGCAGACCATAATTTCGGTATCAAGCATGAAAACGTTTTAAATGATTGTATCCTTTCGGTTTAACTATCATTATATTTTATGAAACCGGTATTGTTTTAATTATAAGAATAAAGCGATACATGGAAAACAGACAAGTATTTAGCCCACTTCATAAGCAATAACTACCACAAACCGTAGTGCTTCAACGGTGCGTTATGTTGGTAAACTCTACTGTGGATGTAAACAAACAATGGCAGAGCTAGTACCCGGTCGTACATTTTTGCCTTGTGATCGTGACTTCGGCCTTATAGAGAAAAAGAAGGGGCAAGCAGCTTACATTTATGTTCCAGATCAGTGGATGGAACTAGCGAGAAAAGCCATTGTAAAGAATCCTTTTCATGTTTTCAAAATGACAACTAACATGTTCATTTCTGCAAAGCCTCTTCTCGACAAAGTACACAAAAGTACAGCTTCAGAATCTAGGCAAAAGGTATTCTTGAGCAAGGTGACATGCATGAGGGTATTTAAAGACCACCCCTTTAAGTTATATTTTAAATACATTTACGGTGGGGTTGAGGATTACCACACTAGGGACATTCGAAGGAAAATAATATTGTCACGTATGCCATAATGGGAGAATAGGTTTGTGGGTATATTTCGGACATCATACGTTTTTGAACAAAGAATTTATATTCTCTGGCAACTTTGTACATCAAAATTATTTGAGACTTTTCTGGAGCTTAATAGCTTGCAACAATCTACAGGAACGGCATGGTTATCCACATCCTTTGAAATTCTAAACATAAGTCTTTCTGGAAATGAGTAACTGGTGATGCTAACAGGAAAGGGTTGGTTACCCACATCCCATGACAATCCCAGAGGGACTTTTTACCATGACATAAGCATCCGGTTTGCCTACGGGTTTGTCACGTAGACCGGAGCTGTCATGCGTCATTGGGAAATTCCTCGGGAAGTTCTAGAAGCTTCGCGTATAGGCCGTAATGTTTAAACAGAGGGCGGAAGCTCATGATAGTTGGGCTTGGCCCAGTGATAACCGGAAGCCCCTAGGAAAGGGGATCACTATAAAATGAGTAGCGAGCATCGGCTTGCGGTCGGTTGCTACAGAGACGTCGCAGGGTCACGACGGCCGGGTCGAACTGAAACTGTGGATCATCACCAGCGTTACTCTACCTCTCAGGCTTCGTGACATTCACCCAACAAAGGTAAGCCCGCTGGGGCATTTAATTAATAATACAGCTGCCATGGGCAGTCCAAATTAGATGATAGAATAATAATTGTAATAACTCCAAGTGTTTCATGTAGTCGGAACTTGTATTTGCAAACCCAAGTGGTGTATGGGTTAACTTTCAATAAAAGGGGACTTGTGGCTAACTTGCGAGTCTGTCTTACTCTACCATTCTGATTCCCTGGCTATGTACCCCAGTCGCAGCCCTCACCCCTGGCTGTGACATATGGCGGAGGCGCCAATTTCTCTTAAATTTTAGGGGAAATATGTTCAATTCCGGACCTCTCTTTTCATTATAACTCCGGAGGAGTGACTTTTTGCTATGATTCCATTGTTGGGTTTTTTTTTCTGTTAATTTTATCTTTCTTACCTTGGTAATCGATATCCGAAGTTCTGAAGGTATGAGTACTAGTGTACGGTGAACACACAATATACAATTTTTTGGTTGGGATGATTTGTGACACTGTTACAGCTGGTTTACTGTTTCTTTGTATAATGGTCCTTGGCTGCTTGTGCTACCTTATTTTACGTATAATAGGGATTGTTAGCTCCCCTGACGGGTGTCAGTATTAGTATCACGTCGAATCTCTCCAATACATGGAATTACTGGCGAAGTACCCTAGTATTAGCCCAACGAGTCAGGAAATTAGGAAACTGCTTCAACAGTATCAAGAAACATTAGACGGTACAGTAGACGCTTATGCAGTGGCAATTAGTGACGTACACGTGCTGTCGCAAGACTTAAATTCACTGCGGAAGTCCATGTCCAATATTCGTGTGAGAAGCAGTCGTAGGATTCGAGGACAGTCACCCTTAGTATATTTTCCTAATAAGCAACGAAGTCTTAGTGTAGGCGATCTGTCTGTAATACAATCCCAACCCGGTTCCCCGACCTCTAAATCCAGTTCAGAATCATCCCTGGAAGACCCCGAAATGGCAACAGCTCTACAAGCTGGATCTTCAGCTCAGGAGGCCGGTCTTGGGAAGCCAATTCTGGCTCCCCCTTTGCCGTTTGCTCGGCCATTTATTGATCCAGGAATTTATGAAGGTAAGCCGGGTCAAGACGTGGCCGCTTATTTGTATAATTTTGAGACAATAGCAGCTGCTAATGGTTGGGACGAGAGCAGCAAGAAGCAATACCTCCCGTGCTATCTGAGGGAGGCCGCTGCCAATTGGTTTAAAACATTCGTACCACGACATAGGCAATACGGTTGGAATGACCTGAAAGCCGCTTTACAGTTAGCCTTTCTTCCGGCGGCGCAGGAAGAGATCCTTGAATGCCGTCTTCGCCAGCGCGTACAAGACTTAAGTGAGCCTACTGAACGTTATATATATGATGTTCTCGTATTATGCGATCAGGTAAACCCTAACATGACTGAAAGGGAAAGAGTTCGTCATGTTATGCGAGGGCTGAAGCCTTCTTTTCTGGAGCAAGTATTGCCAGCTGATCCCCCGACTGTGGGTGATTTAACAAATTTTGTGCGTCGTATAGAAGCAGCTAGGTACCTCGCGGGGCAGCGAGTGGATTTACAGCCACAATGCACTAGACCAAGCCCTGTGGCCCTAGTGCAAAATACGGGCCCTATGGACCCAGTTGCTAGCTTGGCTCGAGAGGTTCGCACACTCCAGAAGGAGATGCAACAGCTTCGGATACGGAGGGCACAATCGCCTGGCCCGCGAACCCCACCCCGGTTCGAACGCACGGCAGGACGGGGTCGTGGGAATGATAACTATGACCAACGGGGGAATGTTAACCCTCGGCCAGGGTCTGTACCAAGGGGAACGACAAACCAAAGGAATGCGCCCAGGCCTTCAGCTCGGGTAGCATGGGGTAAAGCCGCTGTTAATGGGCGAACAATGGATGGCAGGCCTACCTGTTTTGTTTGTGGCAGGCCAGGGCACATGGCACTCAACTGTAATCAGAGACGGAACAACCCAAACGGGGTACGAACGTCACGGGTATAAGTTCCGTGACGAATACAACAACCACCACGGATCACCCAGTAATATCCCTTATTCGGCCAGCTAATGTACTTACAACAACGGGAAGCTTGCCAAACCAAAAAGACATTAATATTTTATTCGACACAGGAAGTGCAGTCAGTATCGTCCAAGAGCATTTGGTAACAACTCCATCAAACCCCGTACCCAGAAGTTTAATCTTGCGTACAGCTGATAATAAGTTATTAGATATCAGCTACTCCACGACATTAACCTTTATTATTGGAGGTGTAACATTTTCAGAGGATGTCTTAGTGATTAAGGAGTTTGGCCATGATCTCCTGCTCGGTATGGATTTTCTAAATAAATATAAGGCCGTAATTGATTTAAATAACCTCGAAGTGACTATTAAACTGAAAGATAATAATAAATTAACATTAAGCTGTGGAGAAAAAGTGAACTGCCCACTATCACAAATTACCATAGAGCCTGATGAAATCTCTGAGGAACCCCTCAAAGCTAGTTGTACCAAGGATGTTCGAGTTCCTCCTTTTTCATCCTTGAATGTCAATGTGAAAATTCCTCCTAGTAGAATGGGACGAGTATTGTTAGAACCTAATCAGGTGATCATGCAGAAAAAAGGAATTGAAATTACTCCACTGTTTTGTGAGGTTGCTACAGAATATGCAATTCCAGTACACAACAATACTGCGGAACCCAAAACTATTTTCGCGGGTACCACATTAGCTAAGGCATATGAAGTCGCTCTAGTGCAATCAGCAAATTGGTCGGCATCGGAATCTGAGTCAGTTGAAATTGATGAGGCCAAGTTTCACTTGAATGCCCATCTGACTAGAATACAGAGTACCCAATTACGGGCCTTGCTGCGAAGATACAGAGACATATTTGCCATAAAGCTTAAGGATTTGGGCTCCACGGATATTGAAAAATTCAAGATCGAAGTCACTGATCCTAGACCGATTAAGCAACGACCGTATAGGGTGTCCCAAGCCCAGCGTGAAACTATTCAGTCTCAAGTTGATGAAATGTTAGAGGCTGGTATTATACGGAAATCACATAGTCCCTGGGCCTCTCCCGTAGTCCTGGTTAAAAAGAAGGATAATACTTTTCGTTTTTGTGTGGATTACAGGAAGCTGAACGCGGTAACGGTGACGTCGTCATATCCGTTACCATTGATTGACGACTTATTGAGCTACCTAGGTAACTCAAAGTGGTACTGCACACTAGACCTCCTCAGTGCATACTTTCAAATAGCTCTTGAAGAGGATAGTAAGAAGTACACATCCTTCGTTACGCCCTTTGGGCAATGGGAATTCGAAAGACTTTCGTTTGGATTAGTTAATGCACCGCGCCAATTTTCGGCAGTGGCAGATCAGCTGTTAGGCGAGTTAAAGTATAAGAAAGCCTTGGTCTATCTGGACGACATAGTGGTTTTCGCATCCTCTTTCCCAGAATTGTTAGATAATCTGGAGGCAGTGTTTGAAAAACTGAGGATGCACAACTTTAAGTTGAAACCCGAAAAATGTTTTTTTGGCATGACTCGTATCAAGTTGTTGGGTTTCGAAGTTTCGGCAAAAGGCATTGAACCGGATATTGACAAGACCAGAGCTATTACTGAGCTACCAATTCCAAAAACAGTCCGGGATGTTCGAAAGGTGCTAGGTCTCTTTAGTTTTTATCGACGGTTTGTACCTAATTTTGCCTCTATCGCCCAACCCTTACATGATTTAACACGAAAAAACCAAGATTTCGAATGGGGGCAAACTCAGCAAGAATCCTTCGATACACTGAAACGCTTACTGACCTCGGCTCCAGTGTTAGCCCATTATCGTCCTGGAGTCTACACGGAGCTACACACTGATGCTAGTAGAGTTGGGATAGGATGTGCACTTTTACAGCGGACGGATGGAGAACTGCATCCAGTAGCTTTTTGTTCCAGATCATTGAATAAACACGAAAAGAACTATAGCATCTCGGAACTTGAGCTGCTTGCTATAGTGTACGGGCTCTCGGTCTTTAGACCCTATATTTACGCACACCCTGTGAATATAGTAAGTGACCATCATGCCTTATGCTACCTCCGGAATTTGAAAGATGTTACCGGCAGGTTAGCTAGGTGGGCATTGAAATTGCAAGAATACGATTATACTATAATTTATAAGTCCGGTGCTAAGCACTTGGACGCAGATGCCTTATCTCGTTTTCCAGTGGATGAGCCTAAGGAACAGATCCTTGAACAGGTGGACGAGCTTATTACTTGTCTACTATCCCCAGTGGAAGTGGCACAAAAACAACGAAGTGACCCTCAACTCCTACCCATAGTCCAAGAATTAGAACAACCAAATACCGGGTGTCCTAAATTGCAACGCCAGGTGAAGTCCTATATTTTAAAATCTGGTGTTCTTTACCGTAAGAACGCGGGTACTTCAGGACCACTGCACCTCTTGGTAATCCCCGAGGCCCTTAAGCATGAAATTTTATTCTCTTGCCATGATGACCCTTTGTCGGGACACCTGGGATTTACCAAAACTTTCACAAAAATCAATTCTCGGTACTTCTGGATAGGCATGCGTAAAGATATTGAGAAGTATGTGAAGGGGTGCCCAAGTTGTCAGTCTCGCAAGGGACCTCGCAATTTGCAACCCCCGGGACCCTTACAACCTATTCCTGTCAATTACATAGGGGAGCGATGGGGCATTGACTTGATTGGACCGATCCACAAATCAAAAAAAGGTAACACAATGATAGTGGTGGCAACAGAGTATGCTACCAGATGGGTGGAAGCGAAGGCTATCCCGAGAGGATCCTTCGAACACGTAGCCCAATTCATATTGGAGAATATAGTATGTCGACATGGCGCTCCCGCCATGTTACTATCAGACAGGGGTGCCGTGTTTCTGAGTGAGGTTACTCAGCACCTATTGGCATCAATGGGGGTGAAATCTACGTTTACCACGGCTTTTCATCCGGCCACTAATGGATTGACCGAAAGGTGTAATCAGGTGATTATTAATATGATCTCCCACTATACCTCGACAGATCAACGCGACTGGGATACCAGTCTGCCCCATGTGGTATTTGCCTACAATACAAGTCGACAGGAATCAACGAAGATGTCACCATTCTTTTTAATTTATGGACGCCACCCGACCCTACCCGGAGAAGTTCAACTAAAACACACCACTGATAGTGTGTTCGTGAAAGAGACCCAGGATCGCATACAAGAAGCTCGTGAAAGGGCCAGGACTAATATTGAGCGGGAACAAAATAGACATAAGCTCATTTTTGATAAAAAAAGACGTGAGCTTAAGTTCCGTCCTGGTCAGCTGGTTAAGCTTTTTACACCCATTCGCAAGAAGGGAAAAACTGCTAAGTTGTTACATAGGTTCCATGGTCCCTACATTGTGATAGAACAAACTTCGCCGGTGAATTACCGTATCAAACAGTGTACGGGTCTTAAGAAAAAGGAATTGCTTGTACATATATCTAGATTATATCCATATTATACTCCCTATAACAGAAGTTAAGGTTTTAATGTCACTTTGTTCCTTGCTTAATGTTCAGTTATATAGCTTAGATGTATGTTTTGCCTATAATATATAATATAGACACTATGCTTGTATGGCATCGTTAAAATCTGTTTATTTTACATATAATTTTTACTGACTTCCTATAGTTTAAGATGAATTTTTTTTTATATATATATAACCAGTTTTGTTTTTCATATTTAAGATGAAAACATATAATATTGAAGTGTGATGTGGTATGTTACCGCCCAACATGGTTTCTCAGGGGTAGGAACTCCCCGATAATCATTTGTACTTTTTTTCTATTTCTTCATTCTTCGTCCATGGGTACTGTTGGGTTATTTTTCCCTAATATAAAAATAACTAAGCATAATCTGGCAGTAAATACAATTCAATTCATATATGAGTACGCATGGGGGTAATAGGTTCAACATGGGTGACAGATGTTGATCAGTGGTTTTGTGTACGAGAGCCGGGACCTCGCGGGTTCCGCCTCTCCTCCCCCCCGAATTCCATGACCAGCTTGCATAAAAAAAAAAAAAAAAAAAAAACACCCACACCTTGTAACCCTAATACCTGTGGCGCACCTCCTCGTGTTTAGGTCCTAAAACTGCAATACACTCATTCTGCTGACATTTCTTTTTATGCCGTGTTGTGTACTTAAGGCATTACTCTAGGTTCCCTTTTTGTTTTCTAGCAGAGGAAAGCACTCTTCAGGGCTGACTTGTCAGGACATGGTCGGTCGGTCAGTTATTGCAAGCAATGCACAGTGAAGACGCGGACTAAGTCACATATATCGGGGTAAGGGTTGTTATTATTTCTACCATCCTCACGGCTTAATTAATTTTTTTACCATGAAACTTTCCATAATACTATTTAACTTGTTTTTTAATGGTATCCTACTATTGCTCCTGCACATGATTTCTGGAACCTTTGGTCGTGATACTATTCCAAAACTGTGCTGGGGTATAGGGAAACAAGGCGACAAGAGTCGTTCCTGGAACACAACCGCTGCGGACAAAGATACATCTCAGGAAAGCAAAGCACTACGCTTGTTGAAGCAACCCTCTTTTGATAAAGGAGTAACTCACCCTTGGAAAATGCTGAGGGTTCATCGGTATGACCCACGAGCATCTACGGGATACAGCCGAATGTGCGCGCTCTTTACACCCACCGAAAATACCTATTCCGGTTTACATACTCAATTTCCGGTAGTACAAAGAAAAGGACGAGCTCAAGCAGCTCGTCGGGCCCTTAAACGGCCTATAGAGATAAAGCGCATTGTGGAACTGGTAGTTGTTATCGACTATACCCTGTTTATGAAATTGACCTTTAGCAGACGTAGTGTACAACAGCATTGTTTGAATTTAGTTAATTTTGTTAACACTTTATATGCCCCCTTGAATATATCCATAGCACTTATAGGTGTTATCGTGTGGTCCACCCATAATCAGATCTATGTGAGCAATAACAGTAGCCGTACGTTAGATGAATTTCTCCGCTACCGCCGACAATATTTACTTCAGATATACCCTCATGATCATGCGGTGTTGCTTACTGCCGTCGAGTTTCAACATGGAGTAGTGGGGAAAGCGTATCCATACTCTATGTGTACTTATGAACACTCAGGTTCAGCGATAAATGACGATATACAGAATGAGGAACTAGTAGCTGTAACCATAGCTCACGAGCTAGGTCACAGTTTCGGAATGCATCATGATATGGGGTGTTGCCCATGTGCACACTGTTGCATTATGGGAGCATCTCTTAGCTCAAAAATTCCTACCATGTGGACTCCTTGTAATTTACGTGAATTAGATTATTCACTTCGTCATCATATTGACCTGTGTCTTCACGACAGGCCAGCCACTTTATTTTTCGGCCCCATTTGTGGAAACAAATTGTTGGAACAAGGTGAAGAATGCGATACGGATAACTTTTGTTGTAATGCATCAACGTGTTTGCTGTTTCAGAATGCCTCCTGCGCAACAGGTGTGTGTTGTAATCTTAAAACTTGCCGTCTGAAAAATCAAGGTACCTTATGTAGGGTCCCCACCTCTGAGTGCGATTTACCTGATTATTGTGATGGTACGTCTGCAACTTGCCCCGATGATATTTATAAATTGGATGGAACACCTTGTAAACGAGGGCGAGCATTTTGCTATCATGGCTCGTGTAAGACGCGTACCGATCAGTGTCGTAAGTTATGGGGAAGCTCCGCTAGGAGCTTAGATGACCAATGTTACGGGAATAATGACCGAGGAAGTATTAATGGCAACTGCGGATATGATTTCCTTTCCAATCATTACACTAGATGTAATGTCAGAGACCTGCACTGTGGAATCTTACAATGTGGGCACCGAAATAGCGAACTTGAGTTTGGTATTCACCGTTATGCTAAAATCGGGAATACTTTAAATTATACTACTAATGATAAATGCTCAACAGCTGTCATTGATTTAGGCTTACAAGTTATTCAACCTGGATTAGTGCCTAATGGCGCAAAATGCGGGACAGCAAAATGGTGTATTAATCAAACCTGCGTTTTAGTAAATAACAATAAAAATCAAACATGTCATTGTAACGGGCATGGAATTTGTACTAATAAAAACCGCTGCTTTTGCGAAGTAGGTTACGAGCCACCGTTCTGTACGAAATCTATTCCAGTCACTACGATAAGCAGTAAGCCGTCTACTGAAAACCCGCAAATGTCCTCAAATGCTCATACAACTGTAAAAATAACATTTTATACGATACTGTTGGGTATATTACCTATCATTTTGATTGCGGTTATGGTTACGAATTTTATTAAACGGATCTACATGTCATGATCAGATTCCACCCCTATCCACTACCTGAAGTAAAATACAGACAATGGGTGTCAGCATGACACCGTCCGGTGTTCTATATTTTGCATTCTATTTTCACTTTATGACCACAGGTACAAGAGCATTTGGTTCTATTACATTGCAATATAGGTGTAAGGTTCCCTTGATATTCTCAGACTCATATATAGGTGCAGGTTCTGGAAAAATGCTAGTACAGAATTCGGTTGAATGCAGGAGAATCAGGAGAAAAACTGCTGATAGGGTTAAGCTACAATTTCGTCTCTAGAAAGATAACTCACTACCAATAAAATCAGCAATGATTAATTTAAAACTTTTAAACCATACACTATCTCCTCTTTGGCACCATCTTATTGGCCATTACAAAAAAAAAGAGTCAACAACACATTGTATAGAAATACAATCAACACTACTAATAATTTGGACGTGCATAATGAATAATAATAATAATAATAATAATAACAATGTTAGTAATAATAACAATGATATAACTATTCAGCGTACAGATTGCGACTACAGCATATAGTTTGCACACCTCAGAACGCACATCAGTTATTAACACACCATGATTACACTAAAAAGAAATAAATAAACCAATACACCGAATATCATCAATACTAATATTACTGTACCTTTTCTTTTGCGTTTTTTTTTTAGCTGATAATCAAAATCTGTCATTATCTTTCGCTTCCAGTAAGATTAGCTGGAGGGAACGAATAACTATCTCAATATTGCTTTTCTTCTGTTCTCGAAAATATTATGCATTTCTTTTTCTCTTCTTTTCTTCCCCCCATAGACAGGGACATTGGTCAAAGGTAATATATGACTCACATGCGTTATTACTAATTTGCTAGGTTATATATAGTTGTATCGGTACCCACCTGTTACTGTCTTATTACTCCTTCCTCTGCTGTGTCTTAGCCGTCACATTTCACTGCACTGGTTATCTGTGGTTCTGGCTACTGCTGAGAACTGCTAACAGGATATGTTTCGACCTTCTCTCCAGGAAACTAACTGATATGCTGACCGCCTTATCATTTTAATTGTGTTTCTATTTTCATTACGGTATATAGGATCTGACTCTCTCTTTTTCTCTGTTAATAACAAGTATTTATGTCACTAATACCTGGATAGTTTGATATCTCAATAATCAGGGATATTATTAGGAAGAAAAACAAAATACTGTAGTTAAGGCAACCCCCTTTATTACTCTATATTACCGTAAGACTACTCCTCTCTACCTCGGCGGGGCCTATTGCCCTCATCCTCTTCCTCCAATTCTTCATCGTCGCCACTGCTGGCGGCGGGACTTTGGGGTGCCGCGGGCGCCTCGCGAGGGCGCAGCCGTAGACGGGCTAAGACATTGGCCTGAAAGGTCCACAGCATTGTTTCAGACAATGATAGCCATTTAGTTTTCAGATATTACTATCTTAAATCTTTAAGGTACCATTACTCTTTCTGTCTATAGGTGACTTCCGCTGTTGTAATCGGCTATTACTGTTGGTGGTTCAATAAAAGAAAATAAAACACAAAAAAAAAAAAAAAAAAAAAAAAAAAAAAAAAAATTGTTATAAAATAATTGTACTCACCATAGCCTCATTGGAGGTAATTCGAAGATCACCTAGGAAGCCCTGGATTGCCCCGATGCCCACCTCGTTTGCCAGTCCCCCTCCCGTCAATAGCAGCAGACTGGGCAGCAGGCCGCGGGCATCCCGCAGCCATCGATATAGTCCTGGATTCAGCCCCACCTCCAGCGCCATTGGTAGGAAACGTTCCAGGAATTGCTCCCACAGGCGCAGGTGATTATCCAAACGTTCCATGGCGGCTATGTTCATATGAGTTAATGTGCTCGACCTACGTAACTTGGTGCATTTATATGAGGATGTTGTTAACCACAATTGTCGGAATGACCTTTCAATGCGTTTGTACTTGCAGGACGTTTATTTTCTTTCTTTTTTTTTTTCTCTCTCTCCTCTCTTCTCGTGACTCCCGTTTTTCTTATCCATTTCCGCCCAACGGCAACGTCTGTATACCTTGCCCTGTATATAACCGGTTACTTGCATCCAATTAGCCCTACACATTCATATATTATTACTTAATTATATGATTTTTTTTTTGTTTTATATCATTTTCGGTGATAGTGCAGTAGAATCTCACAACCTATGGCCTAGCTCTCTCTCAATGTTCCGAGCTGCCTATGGGTCGTACTTCCTGTTGCGTCATGATGTTGCGCTCTACTTTTCACCTGTCTTTATTAGTGTTTTTTTATTCTGTTATTCGTTTTACTAATTGGTATATATCTCGCTTACCATTGTTTCCCGACTGTTTTCAGATGGCCTTCGGTCGAGCATGCCTCCTCTTGATTGTACTTCTGATGTCCGATGCGCGTTCGGAGGAAATCAGCAGCAGATCCGTGCGCATTGTTACCGGAGCAGCTTTGAAGTCTTTGCCTCGATCAATTGCTTATCAGGCGTCGATTCCCCTTACCTTTAAGGCCCTCAGGGAACGCGTTGACCTCCAGCATCTGACCTCCCAAAGGCCAGTGGGGAGACGATCTCCTCCCCGGACTCTTATTAATCTTGAGGATGATATCGACTTCATTGGAAATACTCTTGATCAGGAATTGCATAAGTTATATAATGCCATTTTTAACTTTACTAACAAGGAGGATACCCGCTCTCGAAGGGGCATTGCTCTTATAGGTGACGTATTAAATTTTTGCTGCGACGTTGCTACATCTAGCCAAATTAATGCTCTCGTAGCCACAGATCGACAGCTGCTAGATCATTACAGAAATTTGGAAAAAGTTATTTCTCAGGATCATGCCTGGTTTTCAACCACCAAAGATAAATTAATTGACTATAGTGAGAAAGTCGCCCAATCTTTTGATAAAATTAATAACAGATTAAATGTAATTTTCTTGAAGGCTAACCAGTCCTACAACGTATTACGTGCACAACTAGAGGAAGTGGCTGATCACCAATATTTGGCACTTTGGGAAACACTACAGGCAGCCCAACGGTCTGTGCACACTATCCTTTTGCTTAAACAGATGGACGCAATGATCCTGTGCAGAAATCACCTCTTTCCACTATCAGTGATACCATTCGACATTTTTGAGCACGAGTTACTGCAATTAAAATTGAGTCTCCGTAATACTTCTTTCGAACTTGTCGTGGATGTGCCAGAAATACACAGATATTTTGACTTAGAAATTACGACCTGTTCATTTAGCAAATCTTATATTTTGGTCACCATCAAAATTCCAGTTAAACAAAAATCTTTAACATGGGAGTTGTATGAATTTTTGAGCGTTCCCTTCGCCTGGGGTAATTCAACCTGCACCATTCTCCACGATACCACGTTTGTAGCTGTAAGTGGGGATCAAATCCGCCCTATTACAGGGGCGGCAATCCATCAGTGCGACCCTTTTAAAACTAGTCTTTGTTATATTCCTCGGTTCAGTAATGATCTACTGTTTAGTCCCCTCTGCGCTTCTAAGTTAATGCACGGCATGACTGCTGAGGAAATGAATGATTTCTGTCCATTTCAATGCCATACGGCATCAAAAATGATAATTACGGAGATAGCACGTGATGAGTATGTAATAACTCATCCATTGGAGCCCATAGAGTTCATTTGCGGTAACCTCACACGTACAATCCCCAATTTACCTGCGGGCACCCCTGGGGCCTTGCAGATTAGTTTGCCGTGTTCGTGTGAATTAAAGGTTGGCCATGTTGTCCAAATTCCAACCCGATTTCCTTGTTTAGAATTTTCGCCTCCCGTACCAGAAACCTTGCATCTAATACCCGCGGGCTGGTCTACCCTTGCGTCGCTTAAAATTTCTCCGTTTGCTAGTTCAGAGCAATTAACTTTTACCAATGTATCACAATGCTTAAACAGTAACTGGTCTGTGGAAGTACCCCACCTTAATCTGTCACATATTCCCTATATGAGTCCTTTTTTGGCCTCTGAGGGTGACCCTCACATTTTCACACCTCTGTCACATCTGTTACTTATTTGGACTGCGTTTTTAACCTTGCTAGTCGGTGTTATGATATTTCGTCGCCCAGAACTTGTGCTCACTACGAGAGTACCAGGGGTAGTGGCGGCAGGTAACATTCCACCGGCATTTTATGATGTTTTTGTTATTATTTTTGGATTACTTGTTCTAGCATTTCTATGTGCTGTGGCTTATCGCTTTCTTAGGTTCTGTTGGCAGGTTTATCAACTTCATCGTGAGGTAAGGAGACCGGATATTGAAACCACGGTAGAAGGAGGTACGAATGGTATCTTATTTCTAGCATCTCCGCCAGTGGCCGCTCGGCGAAAGCCGTCTACTCCTCTACAAGGCATACCGGAAACGGCTTCCGCCTAAAGGCACATCTATAATTTTGGTAATATTAATTCTTTTTACTTTTTGTGATCTCGTTATCACCTCTAGCGTCTCCTCCGCCGGGACCAGCTAGCTGAGTAAGTGGGTTTTCTTACAGGAAGAGGATCGGTTTACCGCTTCCTGTTTTTCTAGGCTAGCTGTTATCACTTCCTGTTTTTCAAGGCTAGCTGTCACCAGATTCATGTTCGTTTACAGAAAACAGAATTGGCAGTTTTCTTTTCCTACATGAAATATTGATCTGTACTTATGGTATGTCAGGCACGCAATAAGCTGTTAATATAATAATCATAATCAAGAACAACAAAAGGACAAGAAAGGGAGTATCGCTTTACTTCTCGGACGTGTCGTGAGACCCCGGGGTGGTAAGGGATAAAACGTCGTAGTTCTGTTTTTTTTAGGGGAATACCGTGAGGTTCCCTTAAAAGAACAACACATATACACAAAGGTTTACATTTCGTGGGGGTACCGTGAGGTCCTACGGAATTTTATTGGACACGTACTTTTATAAACTTTAAGTTTCACTGTGCACAGGGTTTTTTTTACTCATTATTAAGGTTTTGGACGCGCGGGTCGCTCCACTAGCCTGTTTTTTTTTTTAAATCGTTTTTTTGTTGTAAGAGATATCAGTGTCCCGGGAATATATATAAAGGATATATTGTTCTTAAAACACAATAAGAAGGACTAGGATACATATAGAGATTATTGCGGAAATGGCCACCGCAATTATGTTGATTCTATTGGCTTGCACGTGCCTGGCATCCCCTAAGATAATTGGAGAACCTTCTGAAGGTATACCTATTGAAGTAACAGCTGGAGCTGATTTTTACGCTTTGCCAAATTTAACGCTTTATGAGAATTCTGTCCCGGTACTATTTGTTGCAACCCAGTGTTGGATACATGCCCCAGTGGCTGCATATTGTAAAATAAACACCACCACGTCGACCTTTTGTGACTGGTTAACATCGAAATTCCGGAATATTCCAGATGAATTTCCCACACTATTTCAGGCGACTGATAACCCACTAAGAGGAGACGGTTCGATATTTGGTTCACAATTTTTGCTAGCCGATAAACCGCATGTAGAAAACATGTTTGTTTCCGAGTCAACTATGCGTGCTATTTTACAGCATGCACGAAAATTTGATCAGTTTGTTGTCATGTTAAACATGACAATATGCGATAAAGTCTTTAGTCTACAGCATGCCATGTATATGCGTGCTTCCGGTGCTGGGCCTTTGTTTGAGTTATTGTTTCAGGCCGCACGCACTGATATGGTGTATCGTACTTGTATGACGCGTAATCTGCACCCTTCAGTCTTATCTCCGGGTCTCCTGAGCAATGCATTAGATGCAGTTCGCCTCTCTAATGCGGGATTTCGTCTAGTTTGGGAAAGGGAGGCCATTGGTAAATACTATAGCGCTCCCATTGTTGACTGCTTGTTTTCCCCTAAGCATATTGTAATTGGCCTACAAGTTCCCCTCATTCGAGAGGATACACATACCGCGGTAGGACGCTATTTCACTCCTACACCCTTCGCTTTTTCGGAGCAAACATGCATGATCAATTTGAGTGGGCGTGCGGTAGCCATCATGTACTCTCATGAGAACTTTCGACTCTTGCTACCTCAGTGCGACATCGCTAAATCCAGTCTGTGTCTTGTGACCCCGGCGTATGGCATTTCCGGTTTATTCACTGCCTGCGTTTCGGCTATTTTACAGGGCACGTCGGTATCAAATTTATCTCGTGTGTGCCCCATGTCTTGCTTTCAGAACCACAAACCGATGGTGTCACCACTGGACGACGTCAGTTTTGTGTTGACCCATGTAGAATCCTTACGGGTTCATTGTCCAAATTTTGTACGTAATTATTCCTTACAAAGCGACATTGGAGCATACCGGGTTAGATTGCCTTGCCGCTGTAATGCCTCGGTATCCTTTTATACCCTTACTACCCTCAGGCACTGTGTAGCGTCACGCAATACGTGGGTGGAAATACGACGACTAATACCGGCGTCATGGTCTTCTCTTGAAACTACAATTTTACCCCCGTATTATTCTTCAGGTTATCCCACATACACTTCTCTTGGTCAGTGTTATAATAAGTACTGGCATGCTGCAGACCATTCGCATACCATTCTCATATCATTAATAGGCGTACTATTTGGCCTACACTTTATTATAATTGCCTACTTGATATGGCTGGCCAAAACCAATGGGTTAATGCCCATACTTTGGCACAATGTCACGCCATGGTCAGCCCGCTTACCGTCTACCTATGCACCTTCTTCGCAGGGCTCTCACCCACGCCGGGAATACGACGATGTCAGCTCACCCCCCCCTATTCCGCTACCGGCCCTACCCACAGTCTCCAGTCCACCCTTGGCCCCGGTGTATGAATCCCCCAGTGGAGAGGAATCTCTCTACGTGGTTCCTAAACCTTTGGACCAGGTCTATATGCAACCTCGCCCAGCACCCGACGCCTATGTGAACTTTACCAAACGTCCTACCTAAACCCCCTTGTTTTTCTTCTCTCCCCACCTTAGTTTCCATAGTCTGTGTATACCATTAGTTATTTTTCTATTGTACGCCTGTATATACATTTGTATACATATATTCAAGACATATGTTTGATCATACATTTATATATTTAGCTTTTTGTATGTAAGATTGTATTCTTTTTATGGGCCTGGCCCAGGTCCCCTTCTGTCTATGGTACTTCTTGTTAAAAGCATGTTCTTATTTTTGTTCATGTTTTTTTTTTTCTTCTTCATTTGATCTAACCTGCCTGAAATTTAGGGATTGCATCCGCCACGTGATCTGTGTGTCTGTCTTAGCTACCCTTCATTTCTCTGTCCCCCATTTCTTTTGTTACTTTTCCCACTATTCGTTTCCCTGTCGGACTTCCTTCCCCCCCTACACTTGTACCCCTGTTTCTACCTTTTAGTCACCCTGTGGATTGATCTCTTCATATTGTGTTTTCATGTGCATGGACCACGCCCTATTTGTTTGCACACTTCATGACTTGGGGACAAAGCGTCATGCGGTGCGGAGGCGTCAGCACCTTAATGATGTAGCCTCTCGTCCTGCGCACCGACCACTTACATTTACATGGAGGCCGGCTATCACTACACACTGTGGAGCATTACTACAGGACTTCACTACACCCTGTGGAGCATTCCTACTGGACTTCACTACACATTTTGGAGCTCGCGGACCCCTGGTGTGAATAACGAACTCCCATATTCCAGGACGGGGATCCTGCATGTTTTTGGTTTACTGTTTTTATTTTGTTCTCTCCAGTCAGTGTAGTGCTACTCGTGTGCCTGTTCCTGTTTCCGGTGGGGAAGCCCACGTACGATCGGTGCTCTCCAGTGTTATCGCTAACCTGCCGGCCGTGGTGTAATGTCAAGACTGCATGGGTGCGTCCAGCAAGTGAATACTGTACTTCTCCTCTCAAGAATAATATGTGGAACGTCTTCTATCACAAAACTGTTGGGCGTGGTGGTGCATTCACAGGGTTCAAGTTCTACGTTACTGTCCATACTTATTGTCTATATGTTACCATTTTGTTTTCCCCCTTCCTCCCGTACCTGGCCTCCTTTCTTTTCATGTTTTTTGTATTGTACATGCAATCTCTACCTTTCAGTATATAAGTAGGGTATTGGCTCATGTCAGCTCCGTTGCGACCTCTCTGTTGTTTTTTACTTTTTGCAGGCCCTGTCTGTAACGCCAATCTTTGTTTTTCTTTGTATTTATCACGCCTGCCTTGCTATTTTGTTTTTGGTCGCCGGGGTCGGCGACATGTAGCCAATGGGGAAATGTCACGTATGCCATAATGGGAGAATAGGTTTGTGGGTATATTTCGGACATCATACGTTTTTGAACAAAGAATTTATATTCTCTGGCAACTTTGTACATCAAAATTATTTGAGACTTTTCTGGAGCTTAATAGCTTGCAACAATCTACAGGAACGGCATGGTTATCCACATCCTTTGAAATTCTAAACATAAGTCTTTCTGGAAATGAGTAACTGGTGATGCTAACAGGAAAGGGTTGGTTACCCACATCCCATGACAATCCCAGAGGGACTTTTTACCATGACATAAGCATCCGGTTTGCCTACGGGTTTGTCACGTAGACCGGAGCTGTCATGCGTCATTGGGAAATTCCTCGGGAAGTTCTAGAAGCTTCGCGTATAGGCCGTAATGTTTAAACAGAGGGCGGAAGCTCATGATAGTTGGGCTTGGCCCAGTGATAACCGGAAGCCCCTAGGAAAGGGGATCACTATAAAATGAGTAGCGAGCATCGGCTTGCGGTCGGTTGCTACAGAGACGTCGCAGGGTCACGACGGCCGGGTCGAACTGAAACTGTGGATCATCACCAGCGTTACTCTACCTCTCAGGCTTCGTGACATTCACCCAACAAAGGTAAGCCCGCTGGGGCATTTAATTAATAATACAGCTGCCATGGGCAGTCCAAATTAGATGATAGAATAATAATTGTAATAACTCCAAGTGTTTCATGTAGTCGGAACTTGTATTTGCAAACCCAAGTGGTGTATGGGTTAACTTTCAATAAAAGGGGACTTGTGGCTAACTTGCGAGTCTGTCTTACTCTACCATTCTGATTCCCTGGCTATGTACCCCAGTCGCAGCCCTCACCCCTGGCTGTGACAATATCTGGCAAACCATCCCTTACTTATGTGACATTTCCTCCAAAATACAATGGTCCAAGGCCTATAAATCCTGAAAAATGAAAGAACTTACAGGATCTGATGAATTGTAACCCACCAATTTGTCATTAGTGCTATAAAACTTTTAAATCTGAGACCCCAGCTTCTGATAATATTACTGATGAAGCATTTCTTGATCAGCGTGACTACAGCTAAAAAGCTTGTACCTAGTTTCCAAAATGGTATACTTATTCAAAAGTGGAATAATCCAAAGTGTACCATGTATAAATATGCCAAAAGGCACCTATTAATTTCACCAAAAATTGTAGAATGTATATAGAATAAAACTTAAGTAAAAGCTGACAAAGGTTTTCACTTTATTTTCATTATTTTATTTTTATTTTTATTGCATCAGTCATGTTTTGGCTTCTATTAAGGATAGCCCTGATATATACTGTATTCTTGATACTCATATTTTCAGAAATGAAATAAAATAATGTTAATTTCTTTCAGCCTCTTTCACAAAACACCTGTTTTCTCCATTTAAAAAAATGGAGGTTAACCCGTTTTTCCGGGCATGTCTTCAATTCATCTTTGTTCATTTTACACAACTTTAACTATGTGATAATATCACAATTCATAGATTAGTAAACACCTCGCTGCTGTTATCTTCCTCTGCTTATATTTATGACCGGCGGGTGGCGATAGCGCTCGCCCAGAGAGGCTACATTGGCTCCTCCGTGCAGATGGGGATGATTCGCTTTATACTTGAATATCATATTTAAAATATGTTTAGGCCTCGCATGGAAGCTTGGGTTTACAAACAATATATGGCAAGTAAGAAATATCTTATGTAGAACAGTCAGTTAAGTCTGTAGCCTAAGAGGAGTGTAGAACGGAATCAACAGTATTGGAACCCATCACGCACAAACACGTGTCATGTGTAATGTTTCTCTCACCAACGTGTGGGTGGCACCCAATGAAATGTTCAGTGCTTCAGAAAGTTATCTTAAGGTAATACGTCGATCCTCTCTCACAATAGCAGCAGCAGTGTTGATGTTTTCTTCTGTAAGAGCAGTAACGGGAGCACTGGGACCACTTTCCTTTGAAATTCATTGTCTCCGATTTAAAACATTTTAAACTACCTCCAAGCTGTGTTGTAGGGAACAACAGACTCTCTATGGGCATCCTGAAACATTGTATAGGCCTCATCAGAAGATTTGTTGAGACGAAAGCAGAGTTTCAAAGCCGCACAATGTTCCTCGCGTGTTACCTCCATTGCAGTTGTAGCCGATACTGAACGTGTCTAAACTTGTCTGGTCCTCACAGGCGGGAACCAGGCGTACCAACAATGAAACTACTACGGCGTTTTTTTCACATTAAGCTAACAGAATATAATAAGATTGAATTTTAGTGCGAAAAATTATGACCGTAAAAATTATGATCATTTTTTATTGACCAGCCCTCGTAATGTTAACATAATTTCCGTTCAAATTCGACTCACGACTTAACCATGTTGTTCACTTTAAGAAAATCGCAAAGCCTAATGTGAAAACGAACTGAACATTTACTCGATCTGTTTCAAACTGCGTGCAGTATGTGAACTGTTTATTTATGCTAGAGATAAGTGTTGTCAGGAGGAATTTTTTTTTCAGACTTATCTGTGTTTATTTTTTTTTTAATTTTACATCCTCCAACTTTAGGTCATATCCGACGATGAATGGAATGGTTGAAATTATGCTCAAATGAGCCCAGGGTCCATAGAGCTTAGATTTACCCAACATTCGTGTTTCAGGATAAGCGAAACACCTGGAAAAAAACCTTATCCAGGTAACTCACACTTACTGAGATTCGAACTCGGGACCTCTTGAACGTGAGGTAGACAAGGTACCACCACGCTAACGAGGCGGGCTTTGTGTTGAATGGATGGGTGTTTGGTAACCATAACCATATGAAAGTTTAAATGTGTATCGCGCGCGTTCCAAGTATTGTAGAGGTAGGGCTTCTGTACAGAAATGATCATAAACTAAAATTCTTTCTTGTTATGAGATCGACATCTGTCAGTTTCAATTATTAATATCCGAGCGTAATTAATGAGATAAAGTTCTCAGTTCAGGCGCGTGAGATGCGTGTACTGTCCAGCAACGCAAAGAATGTCCCTGAAAGGAATGTGCGAGCCAGTGCCACCCGTACACAGTGGGATAGGAACAGCCAATGTTTGAGACAGAAAACGCATGCTACACAAGGAACAGAACCGTTAAAAAACATGAGCCCTGTAGGTGGAAATAAGAACGCGACGTTAATGTGTCGTCTCGTTGCTACTTTGTAGAAGGTGAAATGAAATGTGTAGTGTTTAAAGCCCGCCTTTACTACATACGGCACTGCAGGCGATGACACTGATGATACATGAGATGAACATGGAGCACCTGTGGAATGAGATGGCGGGGGAAACCGGAAATCCTGGAGAAAACCCGCCCCAGCGCCGTGTTGCCTACCATTAATCTCACTTTGCGGTCACCTGGGATCGAAACCGGGCCGCCTTGGTGAGAGCCAAGCTGTCTAACCACTGAGCCACGGCGCGGCCCCTTAGCTCACGCCGCTACTTCCCCTTAACCCCCTACAAATTTTAGCATCGCGTCGTCACGTTTCACTTTTCTGTCGACCAGATGTGCAGTCAAACCGGTCTCGGGAAGTGAGCCAAAGTACCTGACCTCTGACCCTCCTTACCTGCTTGTAAGCTTTCATCCCATTCTAACGCTTTTAACACCAACTAAGCCACCACTTGCTGTACCTTTTTAACATGCGCTGGTTTCCAAATTATATCATTTCAATATTTTGTGCTTTTACAGTATCGGTTTCAGTCCCATTCATTGTGTACACTAAAACCGAGAATATTCATTCAGGTGCGACTGGTGGCTCTGAAAATTGGTGATTCACAAAGTTATCCATGCAACTTAATTTTTTAAAGTAACAAAATTTCTTTAAGCCTGTCACTACAGACTGCTCTACGCACAAGTTAACGGTAATTCAAGCATATAACACAACATTCACATTCATAAACACTCTAGAATATTTATCGTGTACATCGTTGTTTAAGTTCCTGTTGAACATCTTGTTTTCTTTTGACTATCTGTGTGAGGTTTAGTTTCGGCGTGGGTCTTCCAAGTCACTTAAGTTCAATTTTTTTCTAAGTTCATGTTTGAAAAAGGATATGCTAAAAGACACTTTATGCAATTCCTTGTTTATTCTTATAACATAAGTTACCTGTATTTATACAAATATTTCTGATGCCTTACTCAAAACAGGCAGAGCTAACAAAACACGGCACAAACCATGTGGCTATGTACTCGTAGTCTACATTTAACATAGGCGCAATAGATGGCGCTACTGTGATGAAAAAACGAGCTGGTTAGGCATCCAGTATTCTCTGGCAGCTAGGTTAACCAACCACATGCAGCCATAAGCACCGCATTGCCCCCCTACTTGCCTCGGGAAATCGTAGGTTCGTCCTGCCCTACACCTCCACATTGTATGCCAGTGGTTTGCAAATGGGAGTGAACTACTTGGCACCTGCAAATAATACAGCGCGCTCAGGTCCCCTGCACTAGACAAGGTCGAAATGAACTCCAAATGGAACGTGTCATTGCATTAAAGGGCGACCCAGCATTTTGGTTGTAGCGCAAGGATGCTACCCCCTTCAGAAGCCGCCCCGTCTTCCAACGCCCCCTGCGTCTCATGCGCCGGAGACTTTCCTGTGGAATACTCTACAACATTCGGCAGCGCTGGAAGGAAGAGCAAGCTTGGAATTCACTGGAGTCTGCAGTAGGGCCCGCGCCTTTATGCCTTTAAATTTTGGGAAGACTATAGGAAGGCATGAATGACGTTTTTCTTTTCCTCCTGGCGTTAAACGTTTTCTCTTTGGCGATTCTCTCGCTGCCCAGAGTTAAACCCTGTTTCTACTGCCCCATTCGCATAAAAAGCGTGAGTAGGTATTTCGTATATCCTGCTTACTGCTGCTCTAGTAAATTACTGTGTACTTTTAATCTTCCCAATATATACATTGATGCTCCTTTTAATTAATTCTTTCTGAAATGATTTAAAGATTTCCACATTATTCTTTTAGAAACACAGAAGAACAGGTATTGAGAGAAATTTTCTTCTGTTCTGCAATAAAATGGCGTTTAGATTTCTTTTCGAAGCGTCAATAAACAAACGCCTGTCGTTACTATCGTAAGTTGATCTTCCAAGTTGTTGAATTAAACGTGACGCATCACAACAACAAACAAGTTGGTCTTGGAGCAAAAACACTTGGTAAATTCTTCGTCTCTATTCCTCTACCAGGAAAATGTGGAGTCTGAAGCCAGCATATTCCTTTCTTTCAAGTAATTCGCTCTTCCCTTTGATAAAACCTAAATCTCATACTAAGTCGTTCAGCTTTTTACTAAAATGCCGTAACTTTTAAGAGGATGCAGTACTGAAAGCCCCAAATCCGGCAATGTTCAACCAAACTTGCTGAAAGCTTTACCACATAGCTCTGATGCATAGTCGATACAGAATTCAAAATTTTGTTTTTGTATCTTTTAGTTTGAGTAATTTGTGAAATTCAAAATTTGGGTAAAATTCAAACCGCTCCACGCGATGAAAATTTTCAAAATTTTAATTTTTCTATTTCTTAAAATATTCAGATGGTTATGAAGAACATATCTATCATATGAATTTCTTATGCTGCCTTTAGTTCCAATGGGGAAAAAATTAAGTATGGTGCAAACAAAAAGGCCGAAATATGATTAAACCTTTGACATTATATATGAATAGCATTAAAAATATAATCAATATTAAAAATTCCTACGTTAGAAACCTTTTTTTTTTGCTTTCTAAGGACATGTGATGAAAAATTTCGAGGGACTAAAACAAAACTGCATCGTGTGGAACATTTTGAATGAAAAAAATGTTTAAAAAACTGTAACTGATTAAATCAAATTTTGAAACCCAAAACATTTTCCTTCTCAGCTACATTCCTTGAAGTAGACTAAAACCCTGATAGGTAAGTTGGACCCTCCTGCCTCTTCCTTCTCTCTTCTGTATGTTTTAGAAGTTACCTGTGCAGAATTTGCTAAATAAAGTAAGCGTGTCTAATTTTTGGATACGCAGGTGAAATTACAGTATCCATTATGTCTGACTGCAGCTTGAGTGAGGAAGCACCTCCAAAATTGAATGCACTGATGGTTGATGTCACAGTAACCTGAAGTCTCTTCTTTGACACAAATATTTCTTTCGGTCACTTATGCCATATCATGTTATGTAAACCTATATTTGCATTTTTTGTCTTACCCAGTGTACATCTCCTTAGGATTTCATCTGATGCCAGCCTTTGGTACACGTGCACTAGTTTTCTTAGCACATCAGGCCTCAAGTATGTTCCCATTGTTGTGTGATGTTTAGGTGTTTCTTCAATTCAATTCAATTCAATTCAATTTATTTTGTCCTGTTGATCATACATTGATATCAGACACGTCATAGTATATCAATTACATATTTGCATTATTTACAATCACTTAAAGCTAATTAACATTTAAAAATTCATTTACAGAATAAAATGAATGTTGCAGTAAAAAGAGTTTTACTCCCTTTTTAAAATGTATAACACTCTTCACTTGTTTAATATTTTCTGGTAGTCTGTTGTATAATCTTATACCTTTATTGAAAGCATTAGACCTGAAGATTTCCGTTCTACAACTTTGAATGTGAAAGTCATCTTTTTGACGTGTATTATATTTGTGAATATCTGCATTTTTGTGATTTTGTATTTGTAGATTATTTTGTTTTACATGGACCACTAATTCCAAAATAAACATACATGCTAGAGGTAGTATTTGATGTTTTCTGAATAATGGCCTGCAAGATGTCCTGTTATCTACTCCACTTAGTATTCTTATTGCTCTTTTTTGAAGTTTAAAGACTCTATCTGCCTTTTCCCCCCAGAACACTATCCCATATTGTAGTTGGCTGTGAAAATAACCATAATATATATTTCTCAATGCAGCTAAATTAATTAAGCTTTTTAAATGTTTAAGCAAATAACAAATGGAACTCAGTTTATTTATTAAATGTTGAATATGCGTGGTCCATTTCATGTTCTCATTTATATGTAATCCCAGAAATTTTGTTTCATTACTGTAGCTAATGGTTGTTTTATCAATTACTACTGGAGGTTTCACCACATTTCTATTTTGACAAGTATGGAATGAAATGGCAATAGTCTTATCCTTATTTATGATTAGTTCATTTGTCTGAAACCACGTGTGCAGTTTACCTAGAGCTTCCTTGAGCTTGGTCTGTACACTTACTTGATTGTCTCCTTTTATTAAGATGTTAGTGTCATCTGCAAATAAAATAACATCTGTGGAATTAATGGCAATTGGCAAATCATTTATGTACAACAAAAATAACAAGGGGCCCAGGACTGACCCTTGGGGAACTCCTCGCCTAACTTCTCTCACTTTGGACCGAACTGTATTTAATTTTCCTTTATCTTCAAACTGAAGTTCTACAAACTGTTTTCTATTGCTTAAATAGGATTTAACCCAATTATTCATAATACCCCTAAAACCATATTTATCTAATTTCCTGAGTAGTATTTCATGCTCTAAAACGTCGTATGCTTTCGTTAAGTCTAAAAATAAACCCACAACTGCTAATTTTTTATCAATAGCTTCTTGAATTTTATTTATTAAACTGCCCATGGCTGATATGGTAGATCTGTTTTTTCTAAACCCGTTTTGGGCCTCTGAAAGAATATTGTATTTTGAGATGAATGATATCATTCTATTATGAACCAGTTTTTCAAATATTTTAGAAAATGATGATACGACCGATATTGGTCTGTAATTTTCTCTTTTATTCTTCTCCCCTTTTTTATGAAGTGGCTTAATTTTTGATACTTTTAATTTATCTGGAAATACACCCGATTGTAATGATGCATTATAGAGACTGACTAGAGGCTTAGCTATTGGATGTACAACTTTTTTAATGATTACATCTGGTACTCCATCAACTCCAGATGAATATCTGGCCTTCATACCCTGGACTATACCTTCCAATTCCAATTCCGTAACAGGTAAAATAAAAATTGATTGACTGCATTGCCTTATATTGTCACCATTCTCTTGACACCCTATATGGTTAATATTGTGAGCTACTAAGTTTTCTGCAATGTCTGTGAAGTAAGCATTAAAAGACTCCACAATATCCTCTGGATTTGTGATAGTATTATTATTGATATTTAGTTGATTAATATTGTTTTTTGCGGCAGGTTTCCCAGTTTCTTGGTTAACTAATGTCCAAAGAGCCCTTGTTTTATTGTTAGTGTTTAGTATGAATCTTTCATTTTCCCTTCTTTTGGCTTCAGTTATAATGGCTTTATAGATCTTTCGATACCTATTGATATACTCTTTGGTCTCATTAGTTGCTTGTCCGTGTTTTTCTAGCCTGGACAAAAACCGCAGCCTATTGCTGGATGTAATTATTCCCTTTGTAATCCACCCTTTCTTTTTTGTGATTTGAAGCATTTCTTTTCTAAAGGAAAAGCTATATCAAACCTATACAAAAATGTGTTTATGAAGTTCTCGCATTTTAAGTTAACGTCAATTTCATCAAAGACATTATCCCATGTTTCCTTTTCCAATAAAGAATTAAACAGTACAATACTATTTTTACTAAAGTTTCTTTTATAAATGGTGATGGGTTTATCCATTTTTTAGATACTAGAGTCTCAATGTGTAGTATTTGTGCCCAGTGATCAGAAAAACCTAGATCTGTGACCGTAGCTTGCTGTACAAATTTTGTTTTGTTAATAATTATTACATCCAATAACGAGGTTGATCTAGTGGTCGAGTTTACTGTGTTAGTCAATTTATAAATATCGAGTAATTCTTTAAGCTTAGTTAGTTTAGTAGTTTCGCGCATGAAATTTATATTCCAGTCACCTCATAACATTACAGTTCTGGTTTTCTGTATTAAACTATGAAGCATTGTGTCCAACTTCGATAAAAATGTTTCAAGATGACTATCAGGGGATCTATAAATGCAAACAATAACTATATTATGATCACTGATTTCTACTATAGACATCTCAAATTCTTTGTCTTCTTTTAAGTTATCAAATTTAGTTATATTTTTAGTTTTCAAATGTGATTTAACATATATACATGACACCCCATGCCCCAGCTTTTCCCTACAATATACATCTGTTAATATGAAGTCATTGATTTTACTTATTGGCAACTGGGATGATGACATCCAATGTTCAGTAAAGCACAATATATCAACATCTTTAAAATCCCTATCCAATAGTACCTCTAACTGTATGAATTTATTATTTAAACTCTGTACGTTTTGATGCAAAAGATACAAAAAATATTCTTTACTAACCTTTTTACTGCAACCTTCAAATGAATTGTGTCTTTTAATTAATATATTACTTGATTTTTCGTTATAGTCCACCTGACCCTCGTCCTCTGAGGTATCTACTACATTCACATCCACCACATTGTTCCCTAGTTTCCCTTCAAAACTGAGAAGATTGCATTGTTCATAAGCTGGCCAAATTTAAACGATCCCCTACGATTTAAATGAATTCCATCTCTACCAAAGTCATTATCATGTAACCAGTAGTTTCCATCCACCATTAAACAGTTTTCCTCGCGACACAACTCGTCCAGTTCCTGATTGATTCTTCTAACTTTTCTGTTGGTCACATCCTGCCTGCGAAGAATGCTACTAATTATTATTTTTGCATCATTCGTTTGCGATCGAATTGCGTGTACCAAATTTCTTGCTTCTTCTGCTATGTGTTCTGCTCTGACTCCTATTCGAATATTATTTGTGCCCGCGTGTACAAGCACTTCCTTTGGTTGTTCTTTCTTGAGGTTTATTATTCCCACTTTGTTTTGTAACTCGCTAAGCGTTATGCCCGGAAAGCAATGCACTTCGTATCCTTTTCCTTTGCACTCTTCCCCGGAAAACTTCAAGAGGGAATCGCCCATCACCAAAACCCGAGATTTCTTTTTATTTGCACACTCTTCCAGTTCATTGTGCACCACATTTCCTCTACTGCAGCGATCACTTATTATACCGCCATCACATAAGGGATCGAACCTGTTTTTATCGACGATAGATTCCGTTGAACTTTCCGCCATCTTGTTTTTCGTCGGTCTTTTCCTGTTCATTACTGTTGCAAATGACTCTTTTTCACTTTCTTGAAGCGCAGTTTTTAGGCTTTCATTTTCCGATTTTAATTTGCTAATTTCTTTCTGTGCTGCCGTAAGATCCCTTGTTAGTAAGTTTAGCACCATATGAAGCGACGCTATCGTTTCCGCATCCCGCGTTGCTGAATTCTCAGTCGGCGTTCCATCAGGATTTGACTGTTCAGACTTTCCGACATGTATTGCTTCCCCGGAGTTATCTTTATTTACACTTCTTCCTTCGTCGTTTTTATTTCCCTGTGCCGTATCTTGAGGCTCACCGGCAGCTTCTTTTCCGTCAAATACGCTCGAAACTTGCTTGCCTGAGCGCGTAGTTATACCCACCGGCGCCATCATGTTGTGACAGAGTATCATGTGTATCATGTAGCCTATTCATGATTCTAACTATGTACACTGTCAAAATAAGGTCAATTGTTTCAAAGAATGTGTCACCTATAACCTATGTAACAATTGCATTGAGGCGATCCTTGCCCGCTAAGCACCTCGTTGAGCCCTCCCGGCACTCAACACCTCATAATATAGGATATGTGATAGGTGAGGACTACAGATGGGAGGTTTCCAAAAGGTCGGGGTTTTATCAGGGTAGGTCTGCATGAATACTCGCTTTTGAGTTCCAGGGAGTGGGTGAGTCCTGAGAGGGTGTGGGTATTATCACATATAAGACACCACGACCTTTGAATATCAAGTTTATTGTTATAATTAGTCCTCTCCACTCTCCACTATTGACGATGTTATTCGCACATTAGGCGCGAGATTTGAGACCTTCTTGTTGCTGCGCGCATGACACGACTTATATGTATCGGTGTACGCGTTGTTCCTGAACGTCGGTAGTGAATTACTTCGCACAACGTAGTATTTCCGGAGGATTATTAAACAAAAGAACAGAGTTTGGTAACATCTTAATGACGTTGTAACGAGTGCAGTTTCTCTCAGTCGCTAGCACAGAGTGTTCGATAACCACCTAATGTGAGTTACTCCGTCTATCCACGGACGCGGACTCTGATGAAATTTCTGTACTTGTTGGCTCCCTCACACGCCGAAATAGAGTGTTTTTCCTAGCAAGCATCGAACGTCGCCATTGCACAAATTTCCCTTTCCTTTCGCCGAATTTTGGACACTTTAGAGGTCATGTGACCGGTAGCTTGTCCCTTATAAGTTGTGTTTCATTCCTACTCTTGAATAAATAGCAATTTCTAGTGTATGAGATATGTATTCCACGCGAATTTCTCTTTCCCACAGTCTAGCTAATTAGTGCATAAGCATGTTTGGAACTGTGTGCCTTAGATTCCAGAGTCTATTCTCTCGTCACGTATCATATGCAGGTCAATACTTAGGCTGGCGCCGAGGGTCTATCCTTGGACAATGCCACCTTTGTCGGCTAGGAACACCCAAAGAACCTGTCTGTGCGGGAAAATGTTCATTTTGCCCTCTCCCATAACGCGTTGGGTCCATGCTTTTAATAATATATATTGGGATTGCCTTTTTAGTATCTGCACTTGTATGCTTAATCATTATCCTCTATATTTATTGTAACTTTAATTCATATTGTGGTATCTATCCGCCCTTAATTATGCATGTAATAAGACTTTCGGGGTTATTATGATGATGTTGTGACTAACAGGGACGGTATTTTATGACCTTCTGATAATTCAGAACAGGGCTTTTATATTAAAAGTCACTTTCGAAATTCTCATAATATCCCATCATTGTGTGAGCTGGTTGGTGTATGCGTGTATGTATACTATGATATGCGTCGTCGGTAGTGAACGAGTGGAGATAATTACATATTAACTTATACAAAACATTACATATAGTACACAAACAATATTTCTTAAAACTATTACAATGAATCATTACACAGTGGTTCAGGCTTTGTCCCTGACATACCAGGTATTTGACCATTGTCTCTGTCCTGCCGCTGTTCTCTTTTCCGGCCATTATCTCTACTTGTCCTTTATAGTTCAAAAACAGGTTTTTCGAGCTTAGCAACCGCTCAACAAAAATATTTGTGTCACTAATTACATTGGAATTCCATTCATACTTTCATTACCCATACACAACATAACACTCATATGAAACAATTATTCCCTTAGTTAAATATACAGAGCACATAGCTTTTTATTTAATTTTTATTCCTCCATTTGTTGCGTTATTACACATACATTACTTCATATAAGTTGTTTTTATACATATTATACGTGTACTTTCTGGTCTAGCTACCAATTTGACATTTATTTGGAAGATTAGGTGGTCCTTTCCCAATTTTATGCTCTACGTGGGACTTACTTAATGCTTTCTCGTCGCAACAACAAAGAAGGAGGGAACGAAAGAAAAGAAAGAAAGCATACTCGAAGGGACATACTTATTCATTTGATAAAACTGTGTTCTCTTCCCATTAGATTATCTGTTACAGGCTTATTCTCTCTCACTAAGTTAATCTGAATACATCTATCTCAATGCCATTCACTCGCGATAATGCCTGACGGTCTATGAGTCACGACTGTGTCGATTTACACGCCTCCTTGAATGGGCGTATCGAGTCAAGATGGTATTTCCCTACTTCTCTCCCAGTTCTAATGTCACCTAGTCTAATGTTCTGTCACCCACGCAGCTGAATATCTCCAGAGGTCCTTTCCATAACAAGTTCAACGTCTTATACTGTTTCTTCAGCAGTGAGGACTTGTCATAATTCCTAACCAAAACTTTGTCTCCTGCCAGCGGTTTCCAAGTATGTGCGTGTCTCGTGGCTTTTCTCTTACGTTTGTTAATTCTGTGTGTTATTTTTTTAAAGGCTCGCTTAATTCTTTCTGCTTCCGTTTCTTCAATAATGGGTAAGGATTTTGGGACGCCCTTTATTATTGGGTCTGGTGACTGTCCGGTCATGAGCTGCACCGGTGGGCATCCATGGCTGGGGTGCACAGAATTATTCATAATCCATTGAACGTAGTGTAGATACTCAGGCCATCTAGCGTGCTTTATATGGCATAATACTCTCAGGTATGTATTCAAGTCGCGCATTGTGTGCTCGGAGGGATTACTTTGTGGGTGATAAGAGCTTATATAGTATAGTTTGACATTTGCTTCTTTGAGGGTGTTAACAAACTTATGTCCATGGTGTACAGTTGCATTGTCCAGCAAAATGGCATCCATCTTGCCATACCTAGGGATGTATTCCTTAACTATCTTTTCTGCGCATTTGGCGCTGGTTAACCTCTTTAGTGGGTACAGGGTTACAAACTTCGTCATTACGTCAACCATTACGAATGTGTACTTTAGGCCAGTTCTACCTGTGGGCAATGGGCCATGTTCATCAAGAGCGATCATTTTCAAAGGTGAATCTCTAGATATGGCCAACGGTGTTCTATCGAATTTAATATTAAGGGGCTTTGCCTTCTGGCAGATCTCACAAGTGGATATAATTTTTCGGTCTTTTCTTCCTAATTTTGGCAAGTAGAGGTGTTGCGATATGGTTAAGCACGTTCTGTCTACGCCTGCGTGAATTAATGCAACATGGTATGCCTCAATTACCAACTGCTCTAATTCGGCGGGTATATACACTTTCCAGGCAGGTACGTGTCTTCCATGTAATTTGTATATCACATTTTCAAATAAACCTAACTTTCCATTGTTTTCTGGTCCAATTGGGGGCACAGTTTCCCGAATTTTGGCCAATTTACTGTCGTTTCGCTGGTATTCCTCTAATCCTTTCAATTTTGTAGCCACTCTGTCATTCAATTTTAAGTATAATTTCATTATTTTGACTTCTCGTTGCGCACTCGGTACAGTCTCGGAAAGGATCTCACCCATGCTTATCCTCGAAAGAAGGTCACTAAAAATATTACGGCTTCCGGGGATGTGCCTTATATCTACACGGTATGACATTATCTCCTGGATATACCTTGATATTTTTCCACTGGTCATCTTACAATTCTTTATAAATGCTAGGCTCACGTGGTCGGTGTATATGATGACTGGTTTGTTCTAAATATAATGTGTGAACTTTTGTATTCCGTAAAATATAGCACCAATCTCTTGCTCAGTAACACTTGCGATTTTTTCAGCAGCGTTTAGCGACCTTGACGCTGTCGCAATGACGTGGAGCTCCCCTTCGGGGTATTCCTGGGTGAGAATGCACCCATATGCAACCATTGAAGCATCGGTATACATAATGAAAGGCAAGTCCGCTCTGGGGCGTGTTAATAATATCGAGTTGGCAAACAACTGTTTCAATTTATTAAATGTATTCTCCTCTAGGTCCGACCAACTCCATTTAGTGTTCTTTAACAACAGAGCCCTCAAAGGTGCCGTTTCCTTGGCATAATTTATTAAAAATCGGCTCTGGTATCCTAACACACCTAAAAACTTCTTCACTTGTTTCGCATTCCGTGGTCGCGGTATTTTCAAAATGGATGCTATGCGTTCCTTATCCGGTGATATAGGCTCACCTGTATTACATATCCTAAATGTGTTACAGTCTGTGCGAAAAACTTGCACTTTTCCCAGTTTAAGGTTAGGCCACACTCTCCAACTCGGTCTAGTATCGTTTCCAGATGGTCCAGGTGTAAGTCGGTGTCTAGGTCATGCACTAATATGTCGTCCACATATTGGGAAATGTAATTTCCAGTATTTGTTCCAAATACTGCGTGCATTGCTCGCAAGAAACCACTCCCTGAGACGCACAAGCCGAACGGGCATCGTCGAAAGCAGTACACTCTACCTTGATGGATGAATCCTAGGTATTTCCGCAATTTTGGCTCTACTTCAATTTGTAAGTATGAGTTAGATCGAGAGATGTAAACCATTTCTGTCTCTCGATTCCGGCTAATATTTCCTCTATGTTTTGCGTCCTCGCATAATCAGGCGTGATAAATTGATTCAAATGTCTCGCGTCGATAGTTATTCTGACTGTACCGTTCTTTTTCTTAACAATACACAGCGGTTGTACGTACGGTGTGTCCGAAACTTGTATTATTCCGTCCTGCAACATTTCGGTTATCTTTTCAGATACTGCCTCCGTTATTTCCTGGGGTATAATCCCACATTTGTAGTGGTTGATTGGTACTTCGGCAACTTCAAATCAATATGTAAACATATTGTATCTCCCAGTTCTAGCGGTAAAAATATTTCGGTTCTTTAACAAAATGTTTTGCAGTCTCTGTCGCTGTTCCATAGAAATCTGGGTCAGCTGTCCGATTCGTGTTTCTACCTGCTCCGCGAAGCCTTCTATTGTCTCCTCCGTCTGTTTACGTCTGCCCCTCTCTTCTGCGTGCATTACGCCATCAGCTGTCTTGCTCTCTAGGTCACTGCACTCCAGTCTATTTTGTAAACATTGCAGACTTCTATCGTTTGCTCCACCATCATTCCCAATATGAATGGCTTCTACGTAAAATTCTTCGTCCTGTAAACTGCTGCTCTCCCCCTCGGACAGGTGAACATGACTTTCCTGAGGTCCAGAGGTGAATGGAATTTCTACCTTAGTCCCTGATATATTAAATGTGATTTGGGATTCTATGTAATCAATGTTTGATTTCAACATGTGTAGTAGGTCGCTTCCTAAAATAGCAGTTGCGAGTCCTCTCACGACAAAATATACAAACTGCATTTCGTTGTTTTGCGACCTGGTGTTAAGCAAGATTTGTTTAGTTATACGTTGCTTTGTCTGTCCAGTCGCGCCACTGCACACTGCATTCTTGACCGGCAATGTTTGCATTTTTATTTTCAGACTAACCAACTGGTCGTAAATGTTTTCGCTGCATACGGTTACAGATGACCCAGTATCAACTACCATTTTAAAAGTCATTCCTGCTATCTCACCGCTTATTCTCGGTGCCTCCATAACCTCTTGTGTTGCAGTGTTCCTTTCTAATGACGTAATTTTGCTAACGCTTACTCCAAAACTGTTATTTTCTTTAATTCGCGGCACTACTGGTTCCAACTGTTTTTGTATTCTTGTACTGCTTAATTCTACGTCCCCAAGGGTTTGTGCGACTCAGAGTGTCTTCTTATCGGATGCGTGCGGGGAATCCACCCATCTGGACCTTAGCTTTCCAGCGGGGTGGGAGTCCTGGGTTGACTCTTACTGGCTGCATTTGCATTGTAAAAGGTGTGCGTGCTCGTCAGCGGTGAAGGTGGGCGTGACAATGTTACCTGCGTCTGGCTCTCAACTATGGGACGGTCGTTAATGGTCGTATTTCGGTAATTCTCTTCACGGCCTCTAGGTTTATTGTTTCCCCGAAGTGTATTGTTATTACTTGCTTGTCCACGCCGGGCGAAGGACATGTACCACAGAGGGTACGTTTGTGGAGGCCTGTTATTGCTATTTTGATGGCTGCTGTGTCGCCATTCTTCCCTCAGCCGTGTATCATATGGTCGCGGGTTCCTATCTCTGTTGCCTGGGTTAAAGCTATGGTACCCGTTTCTAGGCTGTTGTGCCCTCATCCCATTATTGAAATGTCGTCTGGGTTGTGGACTAAAGTCTAAGTTTTCTTCACTCCAACTTGTTTGTGTTCCATGTCCCTGTAATGCGGTCAGCAAGTCTATCGCTTCACCCATTATTCGTGGTCGTGCCACTACGATATGATTCCTGATTACATCGGGATAGTGATTTCCCATAAGCGCTATAAATTGCTCTTCCGACATGGCTGGTTCCAAGAGTTTACTCAATTGCCCTAGTCTCATAACGTAGTGCGTCATTGATTCCTGAGAGCCTCTGGGGTACCTACAATTATTAATTTGGTTCCTGACGATGTATTGTGCGGCGTCACTCCAATATTTCTGTATGAAGGCCGCCCAAAAGTGATTGCACCGTGCCGATTCCCCTACCGTCAGCCTAAACCAATTTAAAGCATATCCTTTCAGGCCCCTCTGAACTATTATCTTCTTGTATTATTCCGGGATTCCTCTTAAGTTAAAATATGCCTCTAAATCGTTGATAAATTGTTTGGCGTTATCGCGCGTGCTATCAAATTTTGGAACAGGAAATTCGCTTAGAAATTGCATCGACATAGGTATTGTATGGCGAGCCCCGGGCGCGTTATGAAATCGGTAACTACTGTCAGAATGTAACAATGGGTCATGTACACTAATATTGGTTCTTTCTTCACTCAGTCTTCCATTGTCTGATGTGACAGGAAGTACACTGTCTGAGGTGACAGGAATTGTGGAAGCGGGACCTTGTAAAGGGTTTTCTCCGCGTTTCCATAGTTCCCTTACCTCTCTAACAGCTATTTATTTCATCTTCTCTCGTACCTTATCACATTGTGAGGTGACTCCCTGTGTCAATTCATCCCGTTCTTTAACTATCTCGTTGGCACATGATTTTTGACTTTCCCCTATTAAAGCTCTTACACTTTCCAATTCGGATGCAACCCCAACCTCTAATTCGTAAAACTTGTCTGAAATATTGACACATGTAGTCATGGTCACATTCCTTAACTCATCTATCTTCTTATTCATTGTTACACTGATGTTATTATTCATGCTGCCAGCTTCATTATAATCTGCCCTAATTTGTCGCACCTCTTCCTGAGTGGATCTGAGTTCACTCCTCACTACCATATTTCACCCTGAAGGTTATTTCTTACTCCAATTACCTCACTCATGACCTCACTAAACTGCCTATTTATCTGGTTACTCATTTCTCCCTGTGCCGTTGTAAATTTACTTTCTTGCTCCTTGAGTTGTTTACTAATATCTGCCAATTCACTACTGTGTGCGGCAATTTTACTGCTTAACTCGCTAACTTGAGCGGTAATCTTACGGTTCAGCTCCCCTAATTCATTGCATAGCTCGTTACCTTGGGCCGTAATTTTGTGGTTTAGCTCACCTAACTCATTACCTTGAGAGGTAATTTTGTTGTTTAGCTCCCCTAACTCATTTCCTATCAAGTTCATCTTCTCTAGCAACATCTGCATCATGATATCCATATTTGCTGTATTCCTGTTCGGTACCGGAATAGTTACCTCGGCCTGCCTAATATTACATTCTCTGTTTCCCTCATCGCCTACATTCATTCCCTCAGATTCCTGGTAAACTTCTAAAATGTTATTGTCTGCCATGTTGCTACCTCTCTCAATTACTTTCTTATTTCGGAGTATCATTCGCTTATTCCTTTTTACTCACTTTTCCGGGTTCTCAAAATTTCGTTTATTTTTTTTGCACACTTTTCTAAGTCCTCTTCCTACTGGCAGCATCTATCTACTCAAGCAAATACAACAATTAATTTGTAAAACAAAAAATACATTTACGTTCAATCATCTCCACTTACGTACTGTTGATGTCCGTGCCTGGTGTTGCTGTCTTCCTGAGTCAGGGTTTTATCACTTTCACATGGGGGGGTTTGAAGCTGTGTTGCACTACGAAGTACTGTTGCGTCTACGTTGTCGTTGTCGACATTGGCTGTCCTGCATGAAGTCGTACTCCTGTGCGTTGTTCACTGGTGCATTGTCCTAAGTGTTCTGGGCTCCGTCGGTTCCAAGCTCTAGTTGGCGGTACTTACGATGGTGAATACATCAGTCGAGACTCCGAAGAATGCTCCAAATGTTGTAGGTCGCTGGTACAGTTAGGACTACGTTAACCACGTTGGGTTGATGGTACAATCAGGACTACGTTAACCACGTTGTGGCGCCAATTTATGAGGCGGTCCTTGCCCGTTAAGCACCTCGTTGAGCCCTCCCGGCACTCAACACCTCATAATATAGGATATGTGATAGGTGAGTACCACAGATGGGAGGTTTCCAACAGGTCGGGGTTTTTATCAGGGTAGGTCTGCATGAATACTCGCTTTTGAGTTCCAGGGAGTGGGTGCGTCCTGACAGGGTGTGGGTGTTATCACATATAGGACACCACGACCTTTGAATATCAAGTTTATTGTTATAATTAGTCCTCTCCACTCGCCACTATTGACGATGTTATTCGGACATTAGGCGCGAGATTTGAGACTTCCCCGTAGCTGCGCGCATGACACGACTTATATGTATCGGTGTACGCGTTGTTCCTGAACGTCGGTAGTGAATTACTTTGCACAACGTAGTATTTCCGGAGGATTATTAAACAAAAGAACAGAGTTTGGTAACATCTTAATGACGTTGTAACGAGTGCAGTTTCTCTCAGTCGCTAGCACAGAGTGTTCGATAACCACCTAATGTGAGTTACTCCGTCTATCCACGAACGCGGACTCTGATGAAATCTCTGTACTTGTTGGCTCCCTCACACGCCGAAACAGAGTGTTTTTCCTAGCAAACATCGAACGTCGCCATTGCACAAATTTCCCTTTCCTTTCGCCGAATTTTGGACACTTTAGAGGTCATGTGACCGGTAGCTTGTCCCATATAGGTTGTGTTGCATCCCTACTCTTGAATAAATAGCAATTTCTAGTGTATGAGGTATGTAATCCACGCGAATTTCTCTTTCCCACAGTCTAGCTAATAATGCATAAGCATGTTTGGAACTGTGTGCCTTAGATTCCAGAGTCTATTCTCTCGTCACGTATCATATGCAGGTCAATACTTAGGCTGGCGCCGAGGGTCTATGCTTGGACAATGCCACCTTTGTCGGCTAGGAACACCCAAAGAACCTGTCTGTGCGGGAAAATGTTCATTTTGCCCTCTCCCTTAACACGTTGGGTCCATGCTTTTGATAATATATACTGGGATTGCCTGTTTAGTATCTGCACTTGTATGCTTAATCATTATCCTCTATATTTATTATAACGTTAATTCATATTGTGGTATCTATCCGCCCTTAATTATGTATGTAATAAGACTTTCGGGGTTATTATGATGTTGTGCCTCACAGGGACGGTATCAGCATGGACGTTTTGATGTATAAAATACCACTATAAATGTTAAATAGCACACTAAAACTTACCAATTATATACAAGCAATAATACAGCTTATCGAGAAACACAAGAAAATAACGACCAAGTTAGAAACTCACACAAAAACAAAATATAAACGTTACTATCTGCTTTCAATGTGTGCAGCCAGTGTTTTATTTCCATGGTGCCACATATTGTAAGAAATAACCATCATACCAACACACAAAATTCCACCAGAAACTTTGCTCGCTAATTTCAATTGTATCAATTTATTACATTCAATCGAACTCAAAAGACAATTCTGTGAATCCAAGGGCCGGCATGAACGTGCGCATGGGTATTTAAATTGCCATGTGAGGGTATTTAAATGCCTGACACTCATAAGTTTAGTTTTATTATGATTCTATAAGGTTCAAAGTATTTTATTAGCTCAAAAACAAAAACATTATTTTGTCCCATATTTTTATCCAATGTCGGTGCTGCATTCCCTTAGCCTCAGTTTATGCTGAGATATCCACATCTGTAATGGGATTTTCTGTTGACTCAGAGACTAAACCAATATATATATATAGTGTCCAATTATATAACAAGTGTAGAGTTCCATAAAAAACGGTACATGGTATGCGAAAATTGTTATTTTGGAAATCAGCGTGTTTGCTTCCATCTAAGAAGCATATGTTCCTCAAAACTGAAAGTGTTGCATGATAATGTAATATAACGTAATACGTGGCAATTTAAACTACAGCTTCGTCTGGGATCAAAATCTATTTGTATCTATACAAATATAACTATTTTTAAAAAAAGCTTCACTCATCGTCACTCAGAGAAAACAAATTCGTCTTTAAGGAAGTTACAATGTTATTTCAGTAATACCAAAATCTGAAAACGAAACACACTTAAGAACAGAATCAACTTCTGGTATTCAAAATTCATTACGTGATGTTTAATTTTTAAAAGAAGTATATTTTCCCAAAACATTAAATCTATAGGGGCATTTAATTGTTTTAATAATTTAACTTCTGGATTTATATTATGGTTAAATGACCAAAAATGATCTGCTGACGCTGATTTATCAGTTTTTTCTAAACTTACTGTTACGAAAATGCTCTTTCGTTCTGGTTTCCAAATTACGTTTTGGCTATCCAATATAAACCTGATCACAATCTAAACCATTAAATTGATATATACCAGATTTTTTATTATTAGGAATTGTATCTTTTTAGAAAAATGCAGTAAATTTTGAATAATAGATTTGTTTTGAGGAATCAAAGTTATACCAAACTCTTTTAAAGCTTTTTTGAATTGTTTATTAAGCCAAGGATGGTAAGTAAATGTTTTAAAATAAATTACAATCGTCTTATTTTATAAGGATAGAAATATCATTAACCTTTTTATATTTACATTCTTCGAGCTTCATTTGTATAATGTCTTTATTAAAGCCTTTAATTACAGCCTTATTAATAATATGTTTATATTCTTTATTAAATTCATTTTTATTCAGAGGTATATTTATTAATCTATAAATCAAACTACTAAAAACAGCAATTTTATGTGGAAGGGGGTTTAAACTTTTATTTTTATATATTTATCGATGAGTCGACCTCCTATAACAAAATCCAATTTATTATTATTTCTTATTATCTTCAAATTCAAAAGGAGGAAGAAAACCATCAATTTCAGTTTCTAATGTGAATTTTATAGCTGTATCTTGTAAATATAGTAATTTTAAAGCACCATTACCTTTTTTTATCAGGAGCAATGGTTCATGAAATCTATTTCAGCTTCAACTATTCGAATAATAACAAAGATAAACATTTTTCTTAACATAAGTTTTTTCTTAGAAATAGTTATATATTGGTATACTATTTATTGCTTCACTCTAAATAGCTTCATTTTCTACATAACTAGTTGTATCTGTTCATTATTAGGAGTTACTTACTACACGGCAAACAGAGTAGGCGCATCGGAAAATATTGGCAACACAGAAAGGTTTACCTCGGCTTATCGCCCGTAGGTAAAATCCCGAAAAAACCTTATCCCTCCCTCCTGAGGCCTACTTCAGTAGGTACGGGTTTGGTGCACCCGGGGTCCCGAGCCAACAGTTTCCCTCGCGTGGGCTCCTCGTGGTTTTGTGTGTGTGTGTGTGTGTGTGTGTGTGTGTGTGTGTAGTGTAGTGTTTAACGCCCGCTTTTACTACATACGGCCTCGTAGGCGATGACACTGATGAAAAATGTGATGAGCATGGAGCACCGGTGGAGTGAGATAGCGGGGGAAACCAGGGATCCCGGAGAAAACCCGCCCCAGCGCCGTGTTTTCCACCACAATCATTGTGGTGGAGGCAGACATTAAGTGCGAGGATCTACTCCCATTAGTCCTGGACCCGTAGGACCAGAACCCGGGCCTCTCGGGTATATTTATCGTAGGTCAGTACCTATTTTATAAACTGCCCCACCGCCTGCACACGGCATACGGGACGGAAGAGGATACGCCACTTACGCGCCGGTCCTTAATGAACCAGCTACCAAAAAACCTTGGTAGGGCCGCCGGTGTCTAGCTCACCAGCTACTAGCTCTGCAGGCTAGTTCCCGGGACTTATGAGGCAACCCTCTACCCCCTCCGGGCGGCCAGTAGCCTGGCCCGAGGTACCCAATTGCCCGTGGGTGGCGGGGACACACTTCCCCATCGAGTCCAGCCCACTCCAAACAACTCCCTTACGGGAGGGGCTCGGCATGTTCGTCCCGAACATGTTCGTGAAAAGCGGTCCTACTCCATACAGGAGACGGAGGAAGAAGATGAAAAAGAGGCAGGATGGACCTTCCGAAAAGGGTGCTGGCCCATTGCCGAGGAAAAGGAATATATTGATTTGCCAACCGCAGGACAGGTAGTTTGAAAATTGGTTTGAAATTCTAGAATCGCCTCTTTTGTCTTTGGCATTTTACTAATTATTTAGTTTGTCATTGCTCCTTTTGTTTTCTAACAGCGCTTGTTAATTTGATTTTTCGTTTTGTTAGTTTCTTTGTTAGTTATATTCGACTTTCTTATGGATTTTGATCAAATTTGGCTATTTATGGAAAATTTGAAGGTAGCTAGGAAAGTCAACAAAGACGACCGTTTTTATACCTTTTGGGGTTTTTAATTGTCTTTTCTCAGTTAAATTATAGCTTTTCGTTAAGGGGTATAGCCTCTATATACCCTTAATCGTTTTCACTGTCATATCGTTTTATTTTATCTACAATTATATTTCAGATTTCTTTTTTGTTATTTATAGCTACAATATCTGACTTTTATCGTGACAATTTTTTTTGAATGACGCTGAATTTAGACATGTTTTAAAATCTTAGATTCATTTTTGTATGCTTTGGCATCTTACTAGTTGTTAATTTATAGTTTCTCATTGCTTCTTTCCTAATTATGCATGTTTATTTGCTAAGCCATTTTACTTTGATTTATAGTGTCATTTATTTCGGGATATTGCCATGATTTAGTTTTTAATGGGCGCTGATGACCCCAGTAGTTAAGCGCCCTTATATACACCATCATCATCACCATCACCTTATCCCTCCCGCCTGGGAGGCCCCTAAATTCACATAAATGCTGTAGTTTCCAAACGAACGAACGTACGTATTTTGACATCTAACATTACGCCTTACTGGATGTTTGCTGCGGCGACAAGCTTTTCTCTTTATTATTGGAACTGCAAGAATGACGAATCAGCAGTTAGGTGTCGTATGGGTCTAGCGGGCTCCTTGCGCCTACTCCCGTTACATGTTGATGGCTATAATCTTCTGTGTCAGTAAGTTGTGGAATGTTGCATCGCCAGCGGAAGGAGCTATTAGTAATTCGTCATGAATACCAGTAAAAGTTATGATCTACAGAATCCCAAGGATTTGGAAGAAGTACGTCGTCTACATTGCGATGACGATGCCTCCTTACCTTTGATGACAATTTGTAGGAATCAAATTGTGTACTACGTACAATGTGGCCAGAACAACATGAAAGGGCCAATGGTAATCTTTTATCACATGTTGAATATTGCAAGTATTAATTCTAGTGTTATGCTTCTTGGAAACCAAAACAAATATTCCACAAGACAGGAATATTTGGAAGTACCGCCCTTAGCTTTATTGTCACAACAGCTACAAAGAAGAGCAGTAGCATCAAAGCTACACAGTGATCTGAAAGAGCACCTAAAGAAATATAAACCTGAATAACCAACAATAGATGAGTTGCCGAATGTACCGGAATCACTGTATAGGAAGCTAAATGAACCCTGCAGTAAGGATAAGAGTAAGAGCAAAACTAAAAGTGCATGTGGGAGCGCAACGCTCCTTTCTGTTTGAGAAAAAATGCCAACGTCAGGGGAAACAGAAGAAATAGTTGATGACTTCCAGTAGCTGAACATTTCCAATGAGATAGATATACTTTTACATATGTTATTTTTTCCGTATATTGTAATGCAAATTTTAATGTACACTCTGTTTTTATTATATTTTAGCTGGTGTATTTAGTATGTATGATTATACTAATAAAAGTAACGTATATTTAACCTATATAAAGCCAAAAATTAGGGGGGAAAAGAAAAATTAAAAAGGAAACAAATTCAGGCGTTTATGCACATAAATATAGCGCCCCACGTGACTAACGGTGTTCTGACAAGGCACGCGCTTAAGGCAGGGCTAACCACGTAACTCACCCTGAGCGAGATTCAAACTCGGGACCTCTTGAACGTGAGGCAAACACGCTACCAAAGCGGGTGCACAAGTGGAAGAAGTTCTTACTTTCACCTAAAAATTTAATAGCAAGGTGTTACAAATAAACCTTTTGAGACTTCCTGGAAAACAAAGTTTTAAATAAATATCCTTATGTGTGTGCCTCTATGTTTGCGAACATCATTAAAACACGAAATTATGAATAAATATCAAATTGTGATTTAAGTTCACTCTTCTCCAAGGAAGCTACCCAATTTTTTTCAGTAAGTTCCCCATCCCAAACTGTCCTAATGGTTCTATTATGTCCAACGGCTTTGATCAAAATACCACAGTTTGATATTTTAATGAAATGACGGAATATATTTCTTTAATTTTGCGGGGATGACTTCTGAAGTGGTCTTCAAAATGGACACATTCTCTTTAAATGAATAAACGGTAGAATAGAGGCAAAATCTTACCACCGAAATATGCCAATCCCTTTAAGGTAGTAGATAATGCCCGCCTCAGTTGCGCAGATGGTAGCGTGTCTGCCTCAAAATCAATAGGTCCCAAGCATGAATCTCGGTCAGCCAAATTACCTGAATAAGGTTTCCTTCGGGATTTTCCCCTTCTTGTGAAATACGAATGTCGTGTAACTGTAAGCTCTATGTACCCAAGGTCTCATTTGAGAATAATTTCACCCATTATATTCATCGTCCAATATGACAACGTTGGGGAAGGTACATTTAAAAAGGTATATGTAAGAAATACTTTTGGCGTAGTTAACTACCGAAAGACCCATAAACGTCCAAACCGGCTGCACAGTGTTTTGCCTGTCCTCAGTGCTCGTTGCCCTCTACAGCCATTATAGAATGGCGCGGATGAAATCAGTTTTAAAACTACTTTTATAGGCTTTGCTTATCTATTTTGATAAAGGAGATGCAGAAACAAACCTCGAAATACATTGTTGCCCCATCCTATAGACAGATAAAGAGAGGGACCGTTATTTTGCCTTTTTTCGAACAATACTCTGTAACCTCTACAGCCACACTCAATAAAAACATTTGAAGATGTCTTTCAGGGCAGAATTATTAGCAGAGAACTTTTGAACCTCGGCTTACCGACCTAACTCCATGCGATTTCTGTCTCTGTACTTAAAGTACAAAGTTCACAACACAAACGTGCACACTCTGGAAGAAAATGAAATGTGTGGTGTTTAACGCCCGCTTCTATTTCATACGGCACCGCAGGCGGTGACACACACATAAAAGCTCAAGGGTATCTACCAGGGAAATCCACAGAAAGTGAAGACTGACCACCCCTCTAATGACCAGGGAGCTACCGAGCTGTACCCGAAGAGCGCCCAGCGCATCGTGGGGCTTTCGATAGGGCAAGACCTAGAGACTAACAAGCAACCCATCTGGTCGTATGGACTAAAGACGGGATGGAAGTGGATACGCCACTAACGTGCGCCAACCCCAAAGGGGAAGGCTACCGATTAGACCTCCTTAGGGCCACCTGGTGCTCTGGCGTATCTTCTACTAGCTATGCAGGCTAGTATGCGGGAATATTAATGGCTTCCCTCAACCCTTTCCGGAGACGTACTCGATCTCTCACGGGAACCACTGCCCCCTCGAGTCCAACCAATTCCGAACAACTCCCATCCAGGGAGGAGCTCGCCAGTTCGGCCCGAGGTTCCTCTAGTAACGTCAGAGGTACCACGAGTGCTAGGAGTCCGCAACGCTCGCACCACAGCAGCTGAAGGGGACCGATCTCCTCCCCTACGGGACGCAGGCGGTGACAGTGATGATACATGCGATGTATATGTGGCACCCGTGGAATAAGATGGTGAGGCAAGCTGGAGATCCCGGAGAAAGCCCGCCCCGGCGCCATGTTATTCACCACAAATATCATCTGGCAGTTGCCTGGAATCGAACCCGGGCTGCTTTGGTAAGAGCCGAGTTGTCTAACCACTCAGCCACGGGGCAGCTCACCCTGGAAGAATTTAAACAAGATATCCGCTTGGGAATTTGCAGCATTTCTCAAAGGGAACTACAGTGAGCGATGGTTTCCTAAAGAACCTCCGCCCGCCTCGGTAGAGTTGTGATAGTGTGCCTCACGTTCAAGAGTTCCCGAGTTCGAATCTCGATTAGGGTGACTTACCTGGATAAGGTTTCTTACGGGGTTTTCCCTTATCCTGAAAGACGAACATCGGGTAACTCTAAGCTCTATGGACCCTGGGCTCATTTGAGCATCATTTCACTCATTCCATTCATCGTGCGATATGACTTAACGTTGGAGGACGTAAACTTACAAACAAACAAAAGAATAAAAAATATATATAAAGAAGCGCCAAATATATGGACCACGGCGGTGATCAATTTCAGCATTTCCTTTCATAAGTCTGTTAATTAAATCCTTTAAAATCAGTTTCAAATATGTTGCATGGTTTCTTACACACATTTCTATACCCCGTAGGGGAAGGGATCCGTCCCTTTCAGCTGCCAAAGTGCGGGTGCTGTGGACCCTTAGCACTCGTGGTACCTCTGACGTTACTAGAGGAGCCTCGGGCCGAACAGCCGAGCCCCTCCTTCGGGAGTTGTTCGGATTGGGATGGTCTCGTGGGGGCAGTGTGTTCCCGATACCCGTGGGAGATTGGGTACGTCTTCGGACGGGGTTGAGGGAAGCCATTAAGTTTCCGGGTACTAGCCTGCTCAGCTAGTAGGTGTGCTAGATCACCAGGCGGCCCCACCGAGGTCATATCGGTAGTCTTCACCTTGAGTGTTGACGCGCGTAAGTGGCGTATCCACTTCCGTCCCATCTTGTGTCCCTAGGACCAGATGGGGGGCTTGTTAGGAAACTAGGTCTTGCCCTAATGGAAAGCCCCACGGAGGATGCCGGGCGCCCTTCACGGGATAGCTCGGATAACTCCCTGGTTGAAAGAGGCCCGGGTCTTGTTCCTACGGGTTCATGGCTAATGGGAGTAGAACCTCTGGACTCAACAACAACATAACAACAACACATTTCTATAATAATGGCAGACAGAAACGACCGTCGAGGACACCGGACAGGCAAGACACCGTGCAGCCGGTTCAGATGTTTTTGGGTCTTGCGGTATTTCAAAAATAAATTCCGTTTAGTCGCTTTATTTTTCAAATTCTTGTTTCAAATGGGAATTCGTGTGCAAATTTGAATTGCAATTAAATCCGGATTTACGAGAAGTAGTTGGAGGGATATGTTTTGTAACAGTAGATTGTAAACGGTGAGTACAGAAAGTTACGTCAGTTTACTCTGTCACCTAGCCACAGAGAGTAGAGAAAGTACTTGGTCGTTTTCTAGTCCGACCGCAGATAGCGTGTTTGTGCACTCGGCTAGCTGTCTACTGCAATGAGATGTTTTCCCGTCTAAAACCCTCACGTTACTCACGAGTGATAGTAACATGCACTAAGCATGTTATAAAGTTGTGCCCATCTGTATGAAAACTTTTCTGATAAGTTAGGAAAAGGCTTCCGCTCTAAAGGATATATTGTTGCATCATTTTGTTTAATTCTTTTGTCATACTGTGGTGTGATGATTTGTACTATAAACTTATTTTTTTAAACTTTCTCCCGAATAAAAGTACCAGATAGTAAAATCTGGAGCGGGCCATAACAGTTTAGATTTTTGTGTGTGTGTCTGTGTGTAATTTACGTCCTCCAACGTTGTCATATATGACGGTGAATGAACTGGGTGAAATGATTCTCAAATGATCTCGGGGTCCATGGAGCTTAGAGTTACTCGACATTTGTGTTGAAGGATAAGGGAAAAACCCGGAAAAAACCTTATCCAGGTAACTCACCCTGACCAAGATTCGAATTCGGGACCTCGAACGTAAGGCAGACTTGCTACCATCTACGCTACCAAGGCGGGCGTAGAAATTATTCTGTTATCGAATATCGCGTCTATGTTTTGTAAGGAGTTTTGGGGCAATAGGTTTATGTTATGCATCAACTCTACGCCTAACTATTGCGGAAAGGCAAGCATCAAGTTTTGCTCCCATGTCAGTTGTGTCAAGACCGTTTCCCCTCCCCCCTCCCCCCTCTCTCTCTCTGTCTCTCTTGACAGAATGTTTCATAACCCTTGTTACTTCTCAAATCTACAAATTTTTTCCGTTAATGAACAGACGTTCCAATGCTCTGTGTTATTACACATGTTTCGAAATTACGTACTACTGAGTTGGAACATGCATCGAAAGAAATCTGCTGATCTCGCCTTTGCTTCAAGTATTAATAAATTTACGGTTTTATAATTCACTGAATTATGTGGATAATGCACCGTCCACCTCCCGTTTTGAAACATTCAAGTCAGTCGTTAGCTGTAATTCTTCGGAACTCGATTTAAATGTATGTAACACTGAATATATTGTGACTTTGTGGGTTCGTGGAATAAAAAGTCCAATTTCACCACTCAAAAATGTTCTTTATTTCCACCGACTTACAGTTAAATACTTGCCAATTACACAAAATTACGTAGTGCACACAATTACGATTCACCAGTTCGTCCGTTACCGTTCCGATGCACGTACACAATTACACAAATTCTTCCGTTGCACGGCGCTACTTCACTAGCACGTCACGCACTAACACTGACTGACTGTCTCTCTGAAACCCTTTTTATAGGCATCTCGTCGTATTCTCGGCGTCTCTGGTATCCAGGCGAATATTCCAGATGATAGAAGAAGGGGAGAGAAACGTCCAGGGACGGGTGACATTCCTTTAACCACCCTTCAGTTAGTGACAGAGACTAATGGGAGGCGTGGCTGAGCTCCCTCCAGTTTCTTCACAGCTGTGCCGTCATACCTTCCGCTAATTGGGTGACAATATGTCGTGTTTCTAGTAAGGACGCATGCATTTGAATTAAATTCGTTTCCAATTTTTCCCCACGTGACATCTTTCTCTTTTACATTCACCACACCCGTCTTATTTTCTAAGATATACTTCGTCACCAATTTAATTAACAGTTCTTTCTACATCGATGAGAAATTTGTTTGACGTCTTTTGTTTTAGATTTGGTCTATTCGCCATTGTTTTAGCTGTGTGCAGACAAAAATTAAAACAAAAGCGCATCGCATGACGCTCAGACTCATCCATAGCCTTCCATAGCTGTAATATTTACAAGTTTCTTGGCGTTTATACGTGTTTACATTTGCAGAAAACAGGTTGGTCAAATGAAAGAAATTTAACAGCTTTGTTAGCACAGTTACAGTTGTTACATTACACTTGCTAACGTCGATTTTAACATCTGCTAGTGAAATCGGGCATAAAAATCTTGATTCTGTGTATGCTTGTACATATAATATAATATAGCTTTATACTTTAAAGATTTTTAAGTCAGCTTTATACCAATTAATTTTCTTGGTTGTCAGCTTATTCAATGCTAACCTTAAACAGAAACTGAATTCAACATATCAGTGAAAACATTCAAAAATACAAAAATAGTAAATCTAACTTCTTTGAAAAATCAAGTATAAGGTTCCAATTAATGGACGGTATAACCGAAATGAAAGTGTGATACTCATTTTTTCTATTGATCCAGATTTCTGAACCCTATTTTACACAGTGGTATATTAGGGTTACAGTTGATACATAAAAATACACAATTTTAACAAAAATATTTTAAGTACTAGAAGGAAGAAAATATGTTATAATCTGATGCATATTAATTTAAATTATTTCAGACGTTTAAACACTGAGTTTATAAACATTATGAAGTACTTATACTGTTGTGGCTTCATTAGCAAAATTGTGAGCGGAGCAGAAAATTCAGTTCCTAGAGAGTCTAGCTTGAATATTAATTCTTGTCTTTCTCTCCAGAAAGTGGGACAACAGAAAAGGAGATGAACCACAGTTTGAAATTCTTCACCACACATGCACTTGGGGTTAGATGTTAAGTGAAAACGTGATAAGTATTCACCAAATTTACCATGTCCACTTGAAAATTGTGTCAAAACAAAATTTGGTACAAGAGTTTCACATTTTCCTGTCATATACACTAGGGAAAAATAATGTTTTTGTTAAACTTCCATTTGGAGTTGTTAGCCATTGTAGGTTCCATTCTTCAAGAATATGTTGATGTATTATTCTCCTTACAGTAGAAATAGGACATAAAGGGTATGTCACAGGAAGATTGGATTCTGCGGCCTTCTTAGCCAAGCTATCAGCTCTCTCGTTACCTAGAATTCCACTGTGTCCTTTAACCCATCCCATGCAAATATGTCCTGGATGGTTTTGAAGCAAGGTTCTGATTTAATGTGCTAATGAATTTAAATTGTATTTATCATTAATAGCGAGTAGAGCTGATTGTGAATCGCTAAGAATACGGGAACTGTTCCCATTAACAGTACACCATTTTATAGCTTCTTTAATTGCTAAGAGCTCCGACTGGAATACAGAACATTCAGGTGACAATTTAAATATGGAGTGAGTTAGTTCCATTTGGTTTTCATAAACAACAAAAGCACATCCTACTGCAGATATATTATCTTCAAATTGGTAACGCGAACCATCTGTATATAATGTAATAATCATGAAAATTACATATTTCCTTTAAAGAGGTTACAAAACTTGATGGGTGTCCTGCTGTGGTAGGATGCTCCGGGATTTGTAGTTTTAAGTGAGACAGATAAGACGCACATTCACGTTCATGTCTTAAATTCATAATAGTTGCTGTTGATAAATCAGTGAGAGTCAAAGTTCGATGTTAGCTATAATCTGGGCTGCATCAGTGGAAATTGTACTTATTTGCAGAATAGATCCTAGAAATAGCATAAGTAGGCTGCTCATGTTTTAAAAACTAAGTTTAAATTAAAAAAGGGGAAAATGGTCAGTTATATAAAGATTGATTACAAAGGTACTATAAAGACTCTGGTCAAGGTTAGTTAAAATATAATCGAGACAAGAGTCCTGCTGAGTAGCAACCAAGGACATGAAACAAAGATTGAAAGATCTTAATATATTCTGGCAATACATAGCGTTATTAGACTTCAAATTAAAATCTAAATTCAGCTCAGTGGCAATTATGACATTTCTACTACATTTTGATAGGTAATGCAAAAGATTTTCAAAAATAAGGAAGAAGTTCAAAACATCACTCTTGAAACCATATTTTCTGTTCTTTGCAGATAGGATGTACGTTGACTGTTTCGAGGACCCAAGTCGGGAAGCAGGGTTACTTCGTTGTAGTTCGATTTTTTTGTTGTAATTTTACGTCCTCCAACGTTAAGTCATATCGGACGGTGAATGAATTTGATGAAATTATGCTCAAATGAGTCCAGGGTCCATGGAGCTTAGAGCTACCCGACATTTGTCTTGAATGATAAGGGAAAACCCCGCATAAAACCTTGACTCACCGCACTCACCCTGACCGAGATTCGAACTCGGGGCCTCTTGAACATGAAGCAGACATGCTACTATCTACGCTACGCTGAATTGTTTCTTGATAATTGTGTGATTACATAAGAGTCATGAGATCTCTCGTTTTCAGGTGTGGTTTCGCGTAAAGTGCAATCCAGATCATATAATTAAGTTATATATTACCAAATGGGACTTATACAAAATTTTATTTATTTCTCTGGAGACCACACCTGAAAACGAGAGATCTTACGACTCTTATTTAATCAAACACAATCATCAAGAAACAATTCAAACTCCAACGAAGTAACCCTGTTACATCTGGCTTCCCGACTTGGGTCTTCGAAACAATCAACGTGCATCCTATCTGCTAAGAATAGAAAATCGGGTTCTTTCCTCGTCACATATATGTGCAATGTATATAAAGAGTTAATAATAATTACTCAGGAATATCAGATGAGCTAATGCAATTGCGATAAATATTGTTGCGGCGACGCACATAAATGGCGCGCGAGGAGCCGTTATCTACGATAGCGCGGCTAGTGTACACAAAGAGCCGGCAAAGATAGGATTTCATGTTTGGGAGGTTCTAGTCATATCTTGATTGACAGAGGAAGATTATTTTCTTATTTGTTCCGGAAACCTCTCGAATTTTTTGAATGAGATATATAAGGGATTGTGACACGTCAGCGGACAGTTGTAAAACGAGAGTGAGTCGTGAGTGGTAGTAAACAACTGTGAAGTGTTGTAACGAGAGCTGATGTAATCAGAACGTTTGTTATTGTCATCGACCTCGGCAGACTGTGTGTATGGATGTAATGTTGTTACGTGAGAATTGAACAGTGTATCTCTACTGGAATAAAGAATATTTAGAATTTCGGATTTTTAATTGTACGAACACACAAAGTCACAATATATAATGATTGTGTAAAAGCTTGAATTGATTTTACTCGAACTTTCTTTCCTAGTCAATCATTGCAGATTACCTCCAGCGTATAGATAAATCCTTATTTCGTTAATAGTTTCCGTTAATTACATAAAATTGATCACTTCTGTACGTCCACACATCACTGTTAGAACTTTTTATCTTGCCCACATCGTCTTTCCACCATCATCACGATTACAAAACGTCTTTTTTTCAGATTATTGATTTTTTTTTACTATTCAAAACTTTTATATTCACCGCGTCATTTCTCCATCATCATGAAAAAAGATTTTTTTTTTTTTTTTTTTTTTTTTTTTACTATTCAAAACTTTTATATTCACCGCAAGATATTTCTATCCTCCTGAAAAAAGATTATTGATTATCTGTTACTATCGCTATGGCGGATTTACTACTGCGTCACCACATTACGTAATACAATTACTACTACGGCCAATCACAAAATTACATATATTCTTACACAATTTGTATTTCTGAGTTTATAAATTTTTCAAACCTTTTCTAAATACAAATCTAAACTACTGTTACACACTAGGAGATCTATATAAAGAAATAATGACTACGTTTGTATCATCTAAGATAACAGCACAAGGTTCAAGACCTTTTTCCAAACAGAATTTGGAAATTTCAAGTGGGCGAAGTTTGACGTTATGTTTTAAAAGTATACTACTACCACCATTCTGAAACTGTGTGCGACAGCGTGCACTACCCAAGACATACTTAGAAGGAATATAATGTTGTATTTCTTGAACAGTTAGTCAGTGTCCGTTTATACAGATTACGTCCAACTTAAGATTTTCAATTTCGTTTTCGAAAAATAAAAATATATTTCTAAGATTTTGAATATTAATATTCAGAACATTAAAGTTATCAGTGTTGTAATTAGTGCTTGAATTTGAAAATTTCACATGATTTGTTTTTGTGAAGGAAGCTGACCCTTTTGACGTTTGAATGAACAACGGCGTATAGACACACAGACCTCCATTAACCCATCTCTGTAAATAAAGTCAACACCTAACTACTGTTTAAATATTAATATTAAAGTTTTCTGCAGTTATATTAATATCATTTAGAAAGACTCATACCTGTTCGTTGGCGGGGTCACCTTTTATTCTTCCTGGATGAAACCATGCATTTTTAACACCGGTTAGGAGCGTAAAAGATTTGTTTTCTACTATTAAATACTTGGCAATAAGCTTATGTGAATAGTCTTTGGTTTTAGTAGACTTTTCAATTACACTTTCACTAAACACTTTCGTATTAGCACTCACACTCGCATTACTCTTAGAAACACTACGTGCCTTGGGAACAGCTGATGTGCCTTTATTGGAAGTGGCTTGGCTGTTGAGCTGACGTGTGCGCCTTACACTGGGGTATCTAGATACTTCAAGGTCAGACGCCGTAAACTTCTGTGCAAATGTTTTATCCCTTAAAAGTTGAATTATCAATTTTTGATCGTGTAGCCGTTTTTTCATTTGCTCATTTAACTTGTAAATAGGCTGCACGTCTTCAGTAGAAAGCATCGGAACATGCAGATCAGAGTTGATCGTTGTCGATGGAGACGCTACTGTAGTAATGTTATCACTAGGGCCCGGATTTATCTTTTTCTGAGTAGACACAGACGATGCGTATTGGAAATTAAGTGCATTCTGGAACATATACGTTACATATATGGTTTTTATAGGACGTCAATGTGCATATTTTTCACATTTTTATAATAAAGTAATTTTTAAACATTTAAATACATTTTCCGGTCATTTTCTTTCTGTTTCACGAATTTATAGGGAATATTCATCTGTAGCCCGCATTCTGGAGGCCCGGATTCGATTCCCGAGACGGATCTGACCCTGACCCATGGGCTTTTTTGGAAATTTTAAAATAACCTGTGATTAAAAGTTCATTTATATATTTTATATGAAATAGTAACTTTTGTAAGTGTGGTAAACATGTAATTAACATAGGCTAGCGTCCTAACAGTGCTCGTGAATTTATGATGCATCAATTCGAGAAAGGCCCGACTCAGTAGCGTAGATGGTAGGATGTCTGCCTCACGTTCAAGAGGTCCCGAGTTCGAATCTCGGTCAGGGTGAGTTACCCGGATAAGCTTTTTCCGGGGTTTTCCCTTATACTGAAAGACGAATGTCGGGTAACTCTAAGCTCAATCGACCCCAGACTCATTTGAGCATCATCTCTTCCATTCCATTCAGCGTCCGATATAACTTAACGTTGGAGGACCTAAACTTTAAAAAAAAAAAAAAAAAAAAAAAAAAAAAAAAAAAAAAAAAAAAAAAAAACATGTGCGAGCTCTTCAAAATGTGAAAACAAGGGCAAGCGTGTGAGTTACTGTTAAAAGAAACGGCTTCGACGTCATATATGAAGTCAGCTTCCTTTTATAAAGAATTATGTGAAGTGTTTGTTAGTGCAAATATTCCGGTAGGAAAATTAAATAATTCCAAATTACAAGATTTTCTTGAACGTCACACTGGTCATACAATTCCAAATGAATCAACTTTGCGTAAAAGTTACCTACAAAAAATGTTATGAAGACACGTTAAACCGAATACGTGAATGTGTGAATGGGGGAAAATTATGCATCAGTTGATGAGACAACCGATTCAGAGAGGCGTTTTTTTTTGCCAATGGTACGCTAAAAGCTACTAGTGCCGGACAAATGTTTCTTCTAATCTCAGAGGTTATGGAAGCTGTTAACCACTGTCAGATATGCAAACTATTCGATAAATCCATGCGTTTACTGTGGCCTAGTGGAACACAGAATAACAACGTGCTCCTCTTCCTAACGCACGCGGCGCCTTACATGGTAAAGGCGGCAAAATCGATTCAATTAGTTTACAGTAAGATGGTGCATGTTACGTGTTTGGCCCATGCTTTTCATCGAATTGCGGAATAGGACATATCAACATTTCCAGAATTAGATACACTAATTTCCACACTAAAAAAAAAATATTTTCGAAATCGCCAGCCCTACCTATGTATTTAAAAGATAAAGCCTCTAAGTAGCCTTGCTCACGGCATCAATTTTAACATGCTGGGGTAAATGGTTAACTGCACAGTGACAATTTTCAAATAGTGAGACTCCCTTTTTGAAGACCATAACTTTCGACTTATTTATGTTTATTTTTATTCCCCACTCTTCACAGAATTTCTGGATTTAGTTTATTGCCTTCTACAATTCTACTACATGCCCGCCTCGGTAGCGTAGATGGTAGCATGTCAGCCTCACGATCAAGAAGTCCCGAGTTCGAAACTTGGCCAGGGTGAGTTACCTGGATAAGGTTTTATCCGGGGATTTCCCTTATCGTTCAAGATGAGTGTCGGGTAGCTCTAAGCTCCATGGACCCTGGACTTATTTGAGCATCATTTCATCCAATTCATTCACCGTCCGATATGACTTAACGTTGGAGGACGTAAATTACAAAAAAGAGAGAAAAAATCCTACTACCGTTGTAGATCCTACCATTAAGTAATCCGGATATAGCAGTCCAGGAACTTCTTTGTTTGCTATTACCGAACATTGCTGATTTCCTTCTTTATCCTTGTCTATTATCTCATATATAAGTGAGTTAAATAAAACTGGACTCATCCTTGTCTTAGTCCTATTTTTTGTTCTGTAATCTCCGTCATTACATTTTTTCCCCACCTTAATCAAAACTTCACCCCTTCATAGATTTTATCTATTTCTTTTATAGATTTCCTAATTACCCTTTTCATCCTCATTTAAAAACTAAAGCTTCACTGTTTATCGTATCAAAAGCGTTCTCAAAATATGCAAAGAACATATATGCCCTTCCGCTCTTCTTCTTGAGGTATTTGTCTATTATAGTCTTTATTATGAACAGATTGTCTATTGTCTGTTTCCTGAATCCTGCTGATAATGACACTTTAAAATACAGTTTTATGAATCACATTCAACTGTTCATGTGCTGACTGCAAAGCCTGGGGAATTGCAAAGCTAAATATGTGTACATCTCCATAACTTCTTTGGAGTATAGGGGGGGGGGGTTTAGGGCCCGTCGACAGCAAGGTCATTTGGGTCCTTGGAGTATAGGAAAGTTAGGAAAGCTATCCTAGTGAAATACCCATAAAACATGGAAACGTTATTCTGCTGTTACTACATACACCGCTATCAGCAACATCAGCTTTGAAGAACATGAGTGCTATGACGAATCTTTTGGAGAAAGCAGTGGACGCCGTACTTAAGGTAAGCCTTAATGCTCATTTGCGCTAATGATGTGTCACTTTTTGTGTTACTGTAACCAATGCCCATTTGCGTAAGTGCTATGTACTTTGGGATAAAAGTGTTGCACAGTTTAACTTAAATGAGTTTGTTTAATCAACCACTTATACCATTCCTTGTTATTGGTATGGATATTTAAACACTTTGTCACATGCAAATTCTTTAAATTACTCTCTTGTTTTATTACGTGTTTACACTAATAAGAGGAAGAAATGTATTCTGCCTAAAGTTCTATATTCAATTTATACCTGAAATACACGTTTTGTGATTCCCTGAACACCATTTTTTTTAAAGAAAAAGCATATCTTTATATGGATAAGTCGGTATGCACGCACATGATTATGTCTAGCAGTAGACTGTATAGTTCAAAACCAAATGTGGGTAAACCTACAAAATTAGGTTTACCAAGGATATGACACGAAAAATTTCAAGAGGTACTCCTTCAAATTTCCCTTTATAATGAACATTTTTGCATATTTTGACTTTCTCAAAGACGAGGAGCGCGATTTCGTGAAATGATTCTTCAAATATTCAGCTCAAGCCTCAAACAGCCTCGTTGTCAAGGTCACGTTCACTACACTACTATGCTTTTGTCAGCACTACGAAAATCTGAAAATGAAAACAACTTATAACAACAGAAGCGACTCTCTGTAGTTCAAAATTCATTACGCGATGTATCTTTTTTAAAATAAATATTTTCTGCCAAAAGATTAAATCTATCGGACCATTTAATTGTTTTAATAATTCTACTTCTGGATTTATTTCATGGTTAAGCGACCAAAAACTGATCTACTACGGCCGATTTATCGGTCTCTGTTTAGTTAATGTTACGAAAATGTTCTTTCGTTCTGGTCTCCAAATGACGTTTTGTCTTTCTATTATAAACTTTATCACAATCTAAACAATTAAATTGATAAATATAAGATTTTTCATTATTAGTAATTTCATCTTTTTCTGAGAAATGTAGTAAAATTTAAATAGTACTGGAAGTTTCAGTGTTTGTGTGGATGGATGTTGGAGGAGACAACGGTTAACTTATTGAAGGCTAATGAATAGTATATTTGAAGTGTTTTGTCAACTGCTTGAGCTTTAAACTCTTTTTTTAACTTTAGCACTAGAAACTGTAACTATTTAATTTTTGAATATAATTTCTGAAGTATCAATAAACATGAAAGGGTAGAGCCAGAATGAAAAATTCAATGCCTTAGCCGAAATTTGAACCACTGATCTTCTGGTCTCCGTCCAGTCATTAAAATAGCTGTCTCATGTGTCTGAGAACTCATAGTGGTTTACCGGAAAAAACACGAATCAGTTGAATTTCATGTCATGTCGGCATGTTAACCATAGTAGCTCAATGGTTTAGAGCGGCTGGATGGAGACAAAAAGATCCGTGGTTCAAATCCCGGCTATGGCATTGAATTTTTTAGTCTGGCTCTACACTTTCAAAGTGCGTCCTACACACGGCTAGTGTGAAAGAACACTTAATTTATATCAATAAAGAACTATTTTTCTGATATCAATTGGGAGCGTAAGTTCTCGTGTAACTAAATTGCAAAACAGAAAATCTTTTTGTGACTATCGCCAAAAGTATGTAACGTGAACGTGATCTTCGGGTGCTATAGACTGTCAATAGTCATACAAAGTAGATTTCGAAACTTGATTAAGGTGTATTGTTCGGATAAGTGGATTGTTTGTAATTTCCGGGATTTTTTCCCGTATTCTGAGAAGACGAGTGTCAGGCAACTTTAAGCTCCATGGACTCCGGGCTCGCTTGAGCATTAATTCACCCACCAGGTTAAAGGCCGTTTATGTGTTTTAGAAATACACACCCTTTTATCCTCTTGCTCATTTCAGGACTACGCAAGAAATGTTCCTTTATTACAAATTGCCAAATCTTAAGCTTCATACAACCTGAAAGAGAACTTTTACTCTGTTAAGTTAACCACAGGCGCGACAGTCCTAAGAGGGCCAAGGCCTACCAACCCGACTGTCGGCCTCAACCCCACTTACGCACGGCAGAGGTGAGCGATCAACCAACCGATACGTGGAGGAGATGTGCTCAGCATCTCGGCATCCCCCAGCCGGAATGTTGGTTTTCGTGACCAGGGCTGCTTACCTATCCTAAGCTCCACACTTTCCTTACGATGCCGAGTGGGCACCGGTTCTATATATATATATATATATATATATATATATATATATATATATATATAAGCTCGGGGTATCTATCAGTGCAATCCCCACAAAGTACAGACTGATCTCCTCTCCAATAAACAGGGAGTTACTGAGCTGTCCCAAAAGGGTGCCCACCGCCTCCGTGAGGCTTTATTTAAGCGCAGAGGTTCAACTCCCATTAGTCCTGAAGCCTTAGAACCAAGGACCCGGGCCTCCTTCCAGCCGGGAGCAATGGATAACTCCGGGGCTCCTTCCATAGGACAATACCTGATTTCTTAAAAAGCTCCCCCCCTCCCGCTGAGCACAACGTCAAGATGGGATGGAAGTGGATAACCCACTTACGCGCGTCAACCCCGCAGGGAAGACTACCGAAAACCTCAGCGGGGCCGCCTGGTGATTTAGCACACCTTCAACAAGCTCTGCAGGCTAGTATCCGGGACTTATGAGGCAACCCTCTACCCCCTCCGGGCGGCCGTAGCCTGGCCGCAGCTACCCAATTCCCCGTGGGTGTCGGGAACATACTGCCCCATCGATTCCAACCCAATCCGAAAACCTGCCATTGAGGGAGGGGCTCCAATGTTCGGCCCAAGGTTTCTCTAGTAACGTCAGAGGTACCACGAGTGCAAGGGTCCGTAGCGACCGCACCACGGCAGCTGAAGGGGACGGATGCCCTCCCCTACGGGAGGGGCTTTCCATAGAGCAAAACCTAGAGACTAACAAAGCCCCCCATCTGTCCCTATGGTCACAAGACGGGATGGAAGTGGATACGCCACTTACGCGCGCTAACCCCAAAGTGGAAGGCTACAGATTTACCTCGGTAGGACCGCCTGGTGATCTAGCACACCTTATACTAACTATGCAGGCTAGTACGCGGGGATATATGGCTACCCTCAACCCAATCCGGAGACGTACCCGACCTCCAACGGGTATCAGGAACCACTGCCCCATTGAGTCCAACCCAATCCGGACAACTCCCATTGAGGGAGGGCCTCCAATGTTCGGCCCAAGGCACCACGGCAGCTGAAGAGGACAGATCCCCTCTCCTACAGGGACCGGTCATATACCCGGGACTTAATATCCACGATTGGTATCGAACCCGGGCCGCTTTCTGTGGCCAGGGACGAAGACATGCTGCCTTAGCCCGCTACGCCACAGCGCAGGACACCTTTACTGTGTAACTTGTAAATTCCAGTAATTTTTTGCCCTTTTAACATTCAGAACTGCCCCATGTACACTTTTACAGGTAACATCCATTTGCCAGTGTAGCACTTAAATACCTGAACCTTGAGCTACCGTGTCTCTTCTTGGGCGAGTTCGCTGGAACGTCTAATTGCCTTAGGTACTGTTGAGTTATTGCCTTTCCGAAACACGCAATTCTTCTGGCTAATGACTCCTTATTCTCAGAATAAGTTCAGGCTTATTAATTATGCATTTAACTTATCATATGAACATTATTTACTCCGTTCCTTATATTTATTAATATTAGCAGCATTCAATTGCGGTGTGAGTGTAAAGCAATTTTTGTTAGCAGCGTGTTTCATATCTTAGGAAGGTTTTGTTACTACATTAAGAGTGCAGTCAGCCAATGTTTGCTTCTTGTGTGTCGTACCTGCCTGAACTTGGTGATAAAGCCAAGCAATGTCCACAGAGCAAGGGGTAGAATATCAGATGCGCATTAGTTATGCGCAGCACGCTTTTGCACTTGGGCCCCATCGAAGCAATTATCCACTTATCACAGTCTAACATGTCCCTGATAAGCTTTAATGGAAACTTAGACTGCTTTCTTTGCGAAACATGGCACCGCACAATTTCGTGTTTACTGACGAAACCTTCTTCAATCTTACACCAGCAACCACTTGAGGGAATCAGGGACATGAATTTAAACGGTTCATGGTCTTCTAAGCAAAGGTGGTTCGATGTAAACAAATCAGGCATTAATAACCTAATAACGTAATTTTAATTTGCATTTCAATAGGTCACGAGTGCGAATCTCGGTCAGAATGAGTTACCTGGAAAAGGTTTTTCCGCGGTTTTCCCTTATCCTGAAAGACGAAGGTCGGGCAACTCTAAGCTCTATGTACCCTGGGCTCATTAGAACATCATTTCACCCATTCCATTCATTGTCGGATATGACTTAACGCTGGAGGACGTAAATTACAAAAAAAGTCCGATCCTCGGAATGAGGGCAAAGTGGATGAAAGAAAAGGTGATAATGGAACAGCTGGTGGAATAATGGTGTGGGAATCCGGAAGTCCCGGAGAAATCCCACCCCAGCATCGTGACGTCCACCACAAATCTCACTTAGCGGTCGCCTGGGCTCTAACCCGGGCCGCATTGGTGAGGGTCAAGTGCTTTAACAACTTGCCTTAAAATTTTGCTACGTAGTGCAGGAACTTCAATGAGGTAGTACGAGCCGTGAGCGTAAGATAAGCTCTCCAATTTTATTTAATATAGAAAAAATGTTTATTTTCAATGAACGTTACATTAATGGAAAGGCGGAACTTAGAGATATTTTTCTTTGTATTCACCATTGCGATCGATATACTTTTGCATGCGCTGTGGCAGTTTTTGTATACCCTTGCCATAGCACTCTCCCGCCAAGTTGCGCAGGTAGCGCTCAACCTCGTTTTTCAAATCATCTTCGCTCTGGAAATGTGTACCACCCAGATGTGACTTCAACTCAGGAAACAGATGATAATCACTAGGTGCTAAGTATGGACTTTAGGGGAGATGGGTGAGGATGTCCCATTCGTACTGGGTCAGGAGATCAGCTGTTTATGGTCTTCGGTGAGCATTTTGGGGACCCACCTAGCATACACCTTGCGATAATGCAAATGGTTAGTCAAAAACTTGCCAGTCCTAGTCTTACTGACTTCAGGGATAAGGACGCATAGCTGGCAAACTGTAACATGCCGATTTTAAGCATTTCTTGCTCCACTTTTGCAATTGTTTCGGCTGAAACCGAAGGCCGACCCGAACGCTTTTTCGTGATGGACGTCTGTACGTCTGTCTTTGAACTGTCTGACCCACTTTCACACGTTTTTGACGTCCAAACACTGTGGTCCATAGACTTCACATAACTGACGATGAATTTCAGTGGGAGTAGTGCCCTTGGCATTCATAAAACGGATCACTGCACGCAACTCGCACTTGGCGGCGGAAGTGATAGGAAGCTCCATTGCAAATGGCTGCCCAGCAAAAACTAATGGTTGCAAAGGGGTTCGTTGTGGTAGGGATTTGAAGGAGTGAAACCAATCTACGAGGCATGTTTTTTAAGTCAGGACCGTTTTGGAATTAAAAAAAGACGTGCATAGATATCGCAATAATTTTATTTTTACATGAAAGCCTGTACCTTAATCTACTTTTCTACATAATTTCCGTGAATATTGAGGTACTTGTCATAACGTGGCACCAGTTTTTGAGTACCCTCCACATAAAATTCGGCCACCTGACGTGTTAACCACTGTATCACAACTGTTTTGACTTCGTTATCGTCTTGAAGACGCAGACCGCCCAGATGTTTCTTCAAGTGCAGGAACAAATGATAGTCGCTGGGCGCCATATCAGGGCTGTATGGAGGATGATTGAGAGTTTCCCATTGAAAAGATTTGATGAGATCTTTGGTCTGATTAGCCACATGTGGACGGGCATTGTCATGCAGCAAAACGATACCGTTACTCAGCTTGCCACGTCTTTTGTTCAGGATTGCACGGCACAGATTGTTCAATGTCTCACAATAAGACGCTGCATTAATTTTCTCATTACGAGGCAGAAACTCCGTTAGAAATACTTCTTTTCTGTCCCAAAAAACTGTGCACATAATTTTCCGGGCAGAAATTGTTTGCTTCAAATTCACTTTTGTGGGTGACGATGAATGTCGCCATTCCATGGATTTTTGTTTCGATTCTGGTGTGACGTAGGTCACCCATGTTTCGTCACCAGTAACAATTTGGTCTAAAAAATCTTCACCTTCATTGTGGCACCGCTCAAGGAAAGTCAATGCACTGCCTAAACGTTGGGTTTTGTGCAAATCCATCAACATTTTCGGAACCCAACGTGAACACAATTTCCGGTACTTCAAGTTCTCGGTCACAATGCGATACAAAACACTACGAGAATATTGAGGAAAATAGTCACACAATGATGAAATTGTAAAGCGTCTGTTTTCTCTCACCTTTTCGTCCACTTTCTGCACCAAATATTCAGTAACGACCGATGGATGCGCACTCCGTTCTTCATCATGCACATTTGTGCGGCCACCTTTAAATGCTCTCAGCCATTTCCTTACCATTCCATCACTTATAATGTTTTTTTTCGTAAACTTCACAGATCTCTCGATGAATATCGATGGGTTTTACGCCTTTAGTACTAAGAAATCGTATAACAGCCCGTACTTCACAATCGGCGGACTCACGATTGTCGCAGGCAACTTAAACACTCAGTAGCCAACGTATACAATGAAGAATTAGACTGCAATGGCGTCAGTGCGTATACAAGAGATGTAGGTAGCCAGCGCGCATGCGCGGAACGCCGACCGTAGCGCTGCGGTGGCGAAATCGCAAAACGGTACTGACTTAAAAAAACAGGCCTCGTACATGCCAGTGTTGCCGGATCTCGCGTAATAGCGTGCCTCCTGGCTCCAGCGCTCTGTAAATCTTATTTTACGGACACACCACGTATGTTGATAAAATAGCGTTGTATTTTTTGCCTTAGTCTTACAAGTTTGTGTCACAAAACTGTTTTACTGGAAGCGGTTATCGGCAGTTTTAGCGCTCAAAGACGGTTATACATAGCCGCAAGGAAATCCCCAGTTTAGCATTTAATACGGAAGAAAATTGTGAGAGAAAGCTACCATTGTTCACCACTACAACAGCCGACAGCATATAAGACTCTAAGGATTAAGGCAATACTGTACGTAGCGAAACAGGAAATAGGCGAAACGATTGCCTCGCGAATAGTTGTATTCTCTTGCGACTCCGAAAAGCCAGCATACAGAATGTAATTCGCCTTTGTTATATTGCCCTTATAACACATTTTCTCATTTCATGGCCAGTCTCTTTAGTTTTTCACGAAGAGGGCTAACGGAAGGGCTCCTTGCAATTTTACGCTTCCATGAAAATTTCATGCTGCGTTGGTAGAAGCAGAAGAAGATAGACGGGTAAAGGCGAAAAGCTGAACACGCACTATACAAGATTAAAGCTGCGGTGTTAAGGGAACCCAGGCCAACTGGCCTCTACATCCACAAGGAGATCTTTCTTAATACAGCTTAAGGCTTCGGTTGCATATTACACAAAACTTTGCGAAAAGATCTCGACTCCGTTTTCATATAAGGGAATTTTGTAAGCACTATAGAAATGTCTGTGTTACATTCACACGTTTTCATCCACCCTCTCTTTTTTAGGTCTCCCTAAAAAGTGTTCTAACAAACACCTGTTGTAGAAGAGAAATATTTTGTTTGAATTTTTCTCCGATCTTCAGAGACTTTTGCAGAGTACTCCATCTCATCTTCAAATAAATGACGAGACCTTTTACGTAATCCTGTTTAAGGATACCTGCAACTGAAAATTTGATATCCTAAGCTAATAATGCTGGCTTTTTAAGGTTTATAACACAAACGAGGACTGCTCATTATAGAATTATCATAATTTTTTCGGTCATATTTTTTCGCACTAATATCGTTTATTTTATTCTGCTAGCTTAATGTGTAGCAAACACCCCGTGGTAGTTTCACTGTTGGTAGTCCTGGTTCCCGCCTGTGAAAACCAGGAAAGTTCAGAAATTTTCAGTATCGCCTACCGCTGCAATGGAGGTAACACGCGAGGAACAATATGCGGCTTAGAAATTCTGCTTTCGTGTCAACAAATCTTCAGTTGAGGCCTATAAAAAGTTACAGGGGCCTATGGAGAAACTGTTCTTCCCTACAGCACAGCTCGAAGGTGCTTTAAAATGTTTAAAGTGGGGAGACAATCAATTTCAATGGAAGGTGGAGCCGGTGCTCCAGTTACTGCTCTTACGGAAGAAAACATCAACACTGCTGCTGCCATTGTAAGCGAGGATCGACGAATTACCTTAAGAAATACTGAACATTTCACTGTGTGCCACATTTCTGTGAAGCAAGCTGGATGCTGCACTACAAATAATGCGCGGCAGCATATTAGCAATGTTGTTGCTGAATATCTTGCAAAATTCAACTTGAAGTGCATCCCTAACCCTCCCTATTGTCCGGATTTAGCCCCATGTGACTTTTTTCTATTCGTTAACTTGAAGGTACGCCTTGGTGGGAGGCATTATCCATTATCAGAAGCAGTGATGAAGGCTGCGGAGGCGATTTTGAAGGATCTCTCAAAAATTGTTTCCAGCATGTCTTTGAAGACTGGCAGAAACCCTGGGACAAGTGCATTGCATTCAGGGGAGACCATTTTGATAAGAAACATCAAAATTATGAGGATGAGTAAAGGTATATTGTCTCCCCCCCCCCCACCGAAAAAAATGTGATCATTCTTTACTGAGCAGCCCTCTTATATGAATTTTCAAATATAATACAGCCAAAATTAGTAAATTTCACGGTGATGTTTTGTAAAATGTGGTTAAATTTATTTATTTTTGCCTACGTCACCTAAAAGTACCTTGCGACAAAATAACTTAAATTTTGGTCTAATACTTTAACAGAGGTTCTCATCACATCCATGTTTTGAATTTACCCTAGGTTTCTCTGTATCTCAACAAATTTAGGCTCCGGAAAATTTAAGACTATGAATATGGCTTTTTTGCCCAAAATTTGAAATGTTTGTGTTTTGAAACGAAGAAAGTGTACTTAAATGCATCCCGCAATAAAACCCAGGGTATTTTGTATTCACTGTGTCTCTATGAACGTGTGTAGTAAGTTTCATTGGTCTAACACCAAAACTCCGACTCAAGGAGAATTTTAAAAGATGAAAACTGCAGAAAGGATAAAGAATTACGAGGACTGTTCAATAAAGAATGATCACAATTTCTTTTGACAACGTACATTTACTCATCCTCATTATTTTGATGGTACTTCTCAAAATAGTCTTCCCTGAATGTGATGCACTTGTCCCAGTGTTTCTGCCAGTCTTCAAAGATATGATGGAAACCATTTTCTGAGTGATCCTTCAAAATCGCCTCCGCAGCCCTCACCACTGCTTCTGATGATGGATAATGCCTCACCCGAAGGCGTTTCTTCAGGTTAGAGAATAGAGAAGACCACATGGGACTAAATATGGACTATAGGGAGGGTGAGGTATGCACTTCATGTTGATTTTTGCAAGATATTCAGCAACAACATAAGCAATATGCGGCCGTGCATTATCATGGTGCAGCATCCAGCCTGCTTTACGGAAATGTGGTCTTTTGCGCCTAATATGGACTTGAAATGTTTTCAGGACATCCCTGTAGTATTGTCCAGTTACTGATGTGTGTGCAGGTACAACATGCTGATAAACCATTCCATGAATATCGAAGAATGAGATGACCATAACTTTCCCAGCAGAGGCAACCACCTTAGCTTGGGGGGGGGGGTGATGAAGGAGATTACCACACTGAGCTTTGCTGTTTGCTCTCAGGATCAAAGTATTGTAGCCAAATGTCATCAGCTGTGACTACGTTTCTAAGAAGCTCCGGATATTCCTCTAACATCAATTTCATGAGAATGTCCTTTTGTTCGGGAATCAACAGTCTTGGAACCCATCGCGCACAAACACGTATCACGTGTAATTTTTCTGTGACCAACGTGGGGGTGGCACCCAAAGAAGTGTTCAGTATTTCAGAATGTGATCTTAAGGTAATTCGTCGAACCTCTCTCACAATGACAACAGCACTGCTGATGTTTTCTTCCGTCAGAGCAGTAACTGGAGAACCGGGGCCACCTTCCTTTGAAATTGATGATATCCCCTCTTTAAACATTTTAAACCACCTTCGAGCTGTGCTGTAGTGAAGAACAAACTCTCCATAGGCCCCCTGTAACTTTTTATAGGACTCAACTGAAGATTTGTTGACACGGAAACAGAACTTCAAAGTCGTATATTGATCCTCGCATGTTACCTCCATTGCAGCGGGAGGCGATATTGCACATGTCTGAGCTTGCCTGTTTCTCACAGGCGGGAAGCAGGAGTACCAACAATGAAACTACTACGGCGTGTTTGTTTTACTTTAAGCTAACGGAATATAACAAGGTTGAATTTTAGTGCGAAAAATTATGACCGTAAAAAATTATGATCATTCTTTATTGAACAACCCTCGAAGGATTCACATACAACGCTAGTATTCAGGTAACTTTTAAACTAGATTAGAGAGTTTAAAAATAGCTTTCGGATGCTATGTCAGTATTATTTGGATTCAGGAGACTTACACTATTTTACTTATAGAATAAAAAGAGGAAAAGGTGATTTATTGAAAATGTTTATGAAATTTCAGTCGTACATATCCTAAAGGATATTATGACTTTTTGGGTTCATAGAATTAAATGTCCACTTTACAGAAATTCAAAATGTTCTTTATTTCCTTAGAAATATACTTTTTACACCTTACAATAGCATAATTACGTAACATACACAAATATATTCTTCGTCACTTCTGCACACGTAAACAAGCAGCTGCAGACACACGAATTGGTTTCGATTACAATTCTGTCTCGAGTCCAATTACGACTGTCCACTCAATAAAACCTTGTCTAACTTTTATACGTTCATTCATGGTTCCAGACGTTTGTGGAAAGTTCTGTCCCAATCAAGACGGTACAAGACGAAAGACGAACCTTCCAGTTATTATGTCTTTATCTGCTTCGCTAAGCTTTTTATCTCCGCGCTATCTTTATCTGTTTCTGCAAGCTTTTTATCTCCGCGCTGCACTATCTGTCTCGTGCGCATCGGCCGCACCTCCTTGCAACAATGGTTTCGCGACACTATATATGACTGAAAATTTGATATCCTGAACTAATAACGCAAACATTTTAAGATTTATCCTATGAATGTAACGTAGTGTAAAGATGAAATAGCCCAAATTTTGTTTATTTAACTTTGGTAGTGCCCGCCTCGGTAACGTAGATGGTAGCATGTCTGCCTCACATTCAAAGGTCCCGAGTTCGAACCACAGGGTGAGTTACCTGGATAAGGTTTTTTCCGGGGGTTTGCGTTATCCATGGTCCCCGGACGCATTGGAGCATCATTTCACCAATTTCATGCATCGTCCGATATGACTTAAATTAAGAAAACCTTTGTAGTTTGGAAAATATGCTCATATTTTTTTACGTCACCTAAAAGGTCCCTTGCGACAAAATAACTTAGATTTTGGTCTAATATTTTAACAAAAGTTTCCCAACACATTCATGTTTTTGAATTTGTCCTAGGTTTCCCAAGGCAGCCCGGGTTCGATCCCAGGCGACCCCAAAGTGAGATTTGTGGTGGACAACATGGCGCTGGGTTGGGTTTCCTCCGGGATCTCCGGTTTCCCCCGCCATCTCATTCCACCGGTGCTCCATCTTCATCTCATGTATCATCAGTGACATCGCCTGCGGTGTATGTAGTAAACGCGGGCGTTAAACACTAGACATTTCATTTCCTAGGCTTCCCGGTGTCTAAATAACTTAAGACTCCAGAAACTTTTAAAGCTATTGTGACTTTGTGGGTTCGTAGAATTAAAATTCCAGATTGCAGAAGTTTCAAAATTCTCTTTATTTCCCTAGAAACGCACTTTGGTGAACCCTTATGGTAGCAAAATGACGTAACATACACAAATAGAATCTTTCAGGTAGTCGGCCACAAACAAGATTTCACTTTCAAAACTAGGCTGCACGCACACGGGTCCAATAACGAATGCCTCAAATGACGATCCGCGACTTCTTTTATAGATCCACTCACTGTCCTAGCAATTTGTGGAATAATCTCTAATAATCAAGACGGTACTAGAAAAATGAACCTTCCAGTTATCTTTCTTCATCTGTTTCGGCAAGCCTTTTATCTCTCCGCGCTGCCCTATCGGTCCCTTTATGTGTGCCGTCTGCGCCGTTCGCAAAAATGGGTCCGCAATACTATGAATATGCCTTTTTGCCCAAAATTTGAATTTTTGTTTTATATAGTAAAGAAAGTTGCGACGCAAGGAACATTTTTAATGATGAAAGATGTTGAAATTTTCAATAGCCAGAAAACAAGGGTAGAGAATTAAAATTCATATGTAGCACTAGCATTCACGTAAATTTCAAACCATATTAGGGCATTTAAAAATGGCTTTCGAATGCTATCTAAGCATTCTTTGAATTCAGGAAGGCCTACACTATTTTAAAGACTAAAATGAAGAAATAGTTCATTCTATTTGAGCTATACATACCCTTAACTACTTTCGTTTTGAGTTAATCTAGCCACAGACACACATAGACACGTACACGAACTGTTCCAAAACAAAAAAGTTCTTTTTCTTTCTGATTCAGGGTATTGGAGTGCCATTCAAATCAAAATGTTGTATGTAAAGTATTAATATATGCTCCATTTACTACGTACCTACAGGATAGGGGAAATAACATATATCCAGAATAACCAAATACCTATAGAGATTTTTTGTCCGACTTTTATAACAGAAAGGATTATGTGATGTAGCGAATATGATGCATTAGTTTTTGCTGGTTGATATTGGAAAAATAAAGCCCAACCATTATTTGAAAGAGTAAAATAAAAATAATAGTACACTACAACCGCACCTGGTTCCTTCCATTTAAAAGTGGATATATATGGAGTGATCTATAATCCGATTTGGGGAAAACACACAATTCAGGAGTATTCGTGCATGAAGAATATTAGCAGTTATTAATTCTCTTTGTCTGAAATTCATTACCATGCATATGTTCGGATGCTGAATGTGATTTACACCTCAATTACGATACGTCTCTCTAACTCATGCATTATGCATACTAGAATTAGCGAACTGTACTTGTTTAATAATCAACAAATGTTAAATATGGCCCCCATAAAAGTTGCAACCTTATCATAACTCTATCCGAAGAACTGCTGTGCTCGTATTGATGGCATGTGACATCTATTGATGACGAAGATTGCAACGAAATCTTAGCAAAATCGTAAAAAGAACATTTGTTGGGGTATGTATGGAGATCGCAACAACTAAAATCGAAATTTTGGTAATTCTTTCACCACTGGGAGCCTCTGATTATCCTGATGGACTTACAAATATAAAATACGAGGATAGTCTAAAAAGTTTCCGACCTCAAAATAAAGATGGCAGCACTTGAAAAGGGAACCTAGTGGATTTCGTTTTTCATCCGTTTACAGTTACTCACCAAATTTTCAGTCACTTTGGACGCTCAGTTGTTATGTCACAGTCATATGAGTGAGTGATGTGAATGCCTTTATAAAAATAGACAAAATCGAGTATCGAGCTATCATTAAATATTTGATTTTTAAAGGCAATGCGCCTACACAAATCAAAGATGAGCTGGATATTGTATATGGGGACCCTGCACCATCATTTAACACACTGAAGCTCTGGACAGCTGAATTTAAACTTGCCCGTAAGAGCCTGGGGACGATGAACGATCGGCACGTCCAACACTACAATTACCAACGAAAACATCGCCAAAATTCACCAAATATTGCGTGATGACCGCCGAATTAAAGTAAGATGTATCAGAGGCTATGAACATGTCAAAAGAACGTGTTTGTTCCATATTAAATCAACATTTAGACATGAGAAAACTGTCTGCGCTTTGGGTACCACGTTTGCTCACGTTAGACCAAAAATGTGCAAGAATGAACGTGTCCGACGCTCTGTTTGTACAGTTTAGGCGCAATATATCAGTTTTGGCGCCGATTAATTACTGTAGATCAAACTTGGATATGCCATTACACGCCCGAAGCAAAACCACGGTCCAAACAGTGGACTGCACAGGAGAAACCGACTCCAAGAAAAGCAAAAGCTCTTCTTTCAACTGGGAAAGTGATGGTGACTGTTTTCTGGGTTAGTCATGGTGCTATTTTAATCCATTATCGTCAATAAGGAAAAATCCATTACAGGAGCATACCATGCATCAGTACTTGACAAGTAATGTCAAGTAATTGAGGGTAGAACTTTCGCAAAAACGGCCTCATTTGCAGAAAAATAAAATCCTGTTTCACCAAGACAATGCGCCGTCTCACTCCTCAGCGGTTGCAATTGCCAAATACTACGAATTACGGTTTCAACTGCTTGGCCATCGGTCTTACTTACCAGATCTAGCCCCAAACGACTTGTTTTGTTCCGTCATCTGAAAATTGCGCTCGAAGGACAGAGATTTTCGTCAAATGAAGAGGCAATCACCTTCGTGAACAATTATTTTGCAGATAAAGACGCCGAGTACTATTTGGACGTGTTACAGAGATGGGAGCATCGCTGAGAGAAGTGTGCAGAGTTACAAGGAGACCATGTTGAAAAATAAAACAGAAATCTGAAACAATGTCTGTGTTAGGTCGGAAACTTTTCAGATCATCCTCGTACCTCCAAAATCATTTCATAAATTACTGAAATGTACATGAATTACGAACACATCGTACTTACATAAAAAAAACAGGATTACTATAACGTCTGGACAGTTATTTGAGAATGAAGTGGAGTACTCAAGAGAGTACAGAATCAAAATCCAGTTACATAAAATGACAAGGCCTGTAGACAGATGGCGATGATGTAACACCTCAACAAGCAGGACTCAAAGTTTCTAAAGTGGAAATCTATTCAGGGTTACGTGTGTTTATTTAATTACCATATCACCTGTGCTACAGTCTTATAAGTAGTTAAACCCTGTTCAAAGCTTTGAACAATATTCATTCCAATTCTATATACGTATGCACCGAGGTTTAGCCTTCTCATGAAAGAAAGTTTCACAATTTCTTTTGTATTTATTTAGTAATCAGATTTGTTAGCAAGATACTCTCAATAATTGTATAAAGAAAAATACTAATATTGGAAATAAGGGAAACCAGCGGTGCTCGCTTCCTCAACACATGTTATTTTACCCCCAAAGGTGACCAAGACAAAGAGACAACCGTTTACGACCGCAAAAGCATGATAACTGAAGTAGACGTTCTAGAAGACCCGCGTTATGGCGATCAGTTTGCAAATGTACGTTTGCGTTGCAAATGGGATGGACTGAATATGCTGATAAGTTTCTCACCTTTGGTGACGATGTGATGGAAATCTTGTACATATGTGTAGTGTTTAACGCCCGCTTTCACTACACACGGCACCACAGGCGATGACACTGATGATACATGAGATGAAAATGGAGCACCGGTAGAATGAGATGACGGGGGAAACCGGAGATCCCGGAGAAAACCCGCCCAGCGCCGTATTGTCCACCACAAATCTCATTTTGCGGTCGCCTGGGATCGAACTCGGGTCGCCTTGGTGAGAGCCAAGCAGTCTAACCACTGAGCCACGGTGCGGCCTAATCTTGTAGATGGCTCGGAGCTCTGCAACAATGAGTCTTAGCTCTGGTCGCAGTCTCGGAGTAAAGGAATTCGATAACGCAATTGTTGGAGAATAAACAACAATGGTTCTCTTTTAAATATAGTGGGCTTTATTCCACAAAACAATTAGAAAATTCTGCTACAGTTTTAAATAACTTAGATAACGTCCTTTCACATACAATGGTTGTTGCAACGATGAACTTTATATCTTTGGCGCATGCAACTAGTGCAGCACAAATGCATTCACAACTAAACGTTTTCTGCACAATCGCAGAGCGACACGAAAACACATCTTACTATCAAGATCGTCCTTTGCCAAGCTCTCTGATCATTTCTGGTTCTCTGCACTCAATACTTCCATAACAACTAAATTACTTCTCTTTTATTGGTCCACTCACCACATTACGTAATTTAATTCTTGCAATTAATAATAGCAACAATATTGTGTAGCATTTAACTTGCGTTGTATCATTCCGTGACCTATTTAAATTCATATTTTCTATTTTGTACAAATTACTTTTTACAGAACAATTCAAAATAAATTCTTAAAATTAAACGTAAAGAACATAAAATAACAGACACAATAGAAATAACACGCGGCAACAAAAATTAATTTTTGTACGTTTCTGGCACTTCATGAAGCAATTCCTACTAATTTCGGGTTGAGAAAAACAAATATGATAATGAAAAATTCTTATTAGCTCTAGTTTGTATGATATACACAAGCTGGAAGTATTACATATTAACGGATTGAGAGAAAAGGATACATTTTAGTTACATATATGCTAACAACAATGAAAGAACATTTGGTTTTTCTAACTGGTAATTACATGCTAAGATCTCTAAATTGCTGGAAAAATACTTCGCAGATGGTCGTGTCTGAAGAGAATCATGTGGTGGTCTGTTGACTTCGTCGTTTCTTAGCTTGCCTCTTGTGATGGAGTTCCGCAGAATCCCTATACAAAGACCAACAGTAATCCACAAGCATTACTTCATTCTAACGGCCCTGATATCTTTGTTCCATAACAGAAATGTCCTGATGGAATCTCACTCCATGTTCGTCACTAACAGCCCCACAACTAGGAGGGAAAAAGTCTAGGTAGGAGTGGAGAAAATGGGTCTTATGGGACATGTTGCATCAAGGTTACGGTATTTTTGCAGGAGCACTGTTACCAAGTGCTTGTAGTTGCCATCTTTTTTGTTGCCTAAAAGTCCATGAACAACACCCTTGAAGGCTTCCCAAGCTTCCTTTACTTCCCCCTCCAAAATTTGATCAATGCAGGATCCTTTACAAGTTCTCTTATTTGTGGTCCGACAAAAATGCCTTCCTTAACCTTTGCATCACTTAATTTCCAAAATTTCTCTGTGATTGTATTTTGTTTTTTTGACAGGTATGCCAACTCCCAAAAAATTCCTCTAATTTAAAATCTTCACTCTAAAAAATGAAATGTTACTTTAACTTTAAAACAAGAGCTAATCTATCATTTTATGGCGATTTTTGAATTCAGCAGATTGAAATACATGTAAATTCACTATTTTGAAGCCCGAAACATTTTCATTGTTGCCCAGTGTAAATATTTCTTCCACACTAGCCGTGTGTAGGCTAAGGTTTGAACGAGTAGAGACAGACTGAAAAATTCATTGCCATAGCCGGAATTTGAAACACGGATCTACCGCTCTCCATGCGATTGCCCTAACCATCTGAGCTGCTATGGCCAACCAACAAGACATGTAGAGATCCGTGATTCAAATCCTGGCACTGGTATTGAATTTTTCAGTTTGGCTGTACTCATCCAATCCGACACAGTACTCATAGGCGGATTAACGTTTACTCCTTTGATTTCCTCTACATATGGATGATACCGCCGTGCTGCCACTGTAACTCAGTAACCACACATAAGTCAGTTATTCTGTCGCAGTGGTTGGAAGAAAGTAATATCTGGTCCTCTTGTCTTGGTTTCCCTTTAGCACACCTAAGTAAACCCAAGTGTTAAGTTAACTAATTAGTTTGTTCCCTCCCTACCTCAAAGTATGGAAAATGTTTTCTTCCATAGAGATTAACTTGGTGGCCTGGGAGCCGCAATGTTATGACCATTTGTATGTTAAGGATGGCTAAAAAGGGACGTAGAGTGTTTAAAACTTTAATCCGCTGTAATTATCTAAAACTTACTCGACCATTCCGATCGATGACTGTTCCACCATCAAAGAGTATTTATACACTTGCAGTATTTCCAGAATTTGGAGCCTTGTCGGAGAGGTTAAGCAAGCCAGACAGTCTGTCGATGTGAGAATCACGGGCTTTTTCTTGCTATTTGGAATAGTAGGGACTTAAGAAATTAGAGTTCTAAACAGCAAATAGAAGGGTTGATTACAAAAAGCATCTAGATCATTGCATAATTCTTTTATAAGGAGCTTTGTCGGTTAAATTAAATTAATTCATTGAAGTTTTATAAATGTCAACATCAGGTAATCCAGCTTTGTGTAATAAATTGAATTACACGGTCCTACGATTGTTGTGTTGTGTTGACCAAAAAATGATTAACATTCTTTAATATCATTAGTTTCTAATTATTCTATAAACGGTTCAGTCAAGAGATTAATTTGATACTATTCAATTAGTTTAAATTAAATGGTTATTAGAAATGTGTACAAATAAGCAACTGACGGACAACAATATTTATCATAAGTGCAAAGCAGGATGAAACAAAACTGAACGTTCTAAAGTGCACTCTGTTAGCATACAATACTTTGACTATTACAAGTACCACTTAGCTTACTATGAATATAAACGATTTTTGTGTAGCGTTTCTGCCAACGTTATTCCCCTGTGTAGCATTTAATTGGAGGACAGAATGTCAAAGACCGTTTACAGAGTAATGTGCACGCTCAATGAGTCAATGAGTGACGTACGTCAGTTATAAACTCCAGTATTCATTTAACTGCTGCTTTTTCTGTTCACTTGCTTCGTACCTTACGTTCTATGTTTACGAAAGAATTATTTCAAATTTAGCAATGATGGTTTAGTTATATACCAGATGCAGAGACAGCATCCATACGAGTTCTTGCACAGTAAGAGATAAAAGATGAGTCATAAACTTCTAAGCATTTCCTCCGGACGTCATACTTGCGAAACGTAAGCGTGCAATATAGAATATTTGGAAAATGGTTGCTGCGACGAAAAATGCTACAAATTATGTTTTAGTTAGTTATGCCCTGATTGATTGTATAACCTCGCATTCTCTACAAAAATGTACAAAATGAATCAAAATGAAAACAACATTACAGAAAATTGGCAGAAAAATTCAAGGTATATTTTAAATAAGACATTGTCAAGTGTTAAAAGTGAGATATATCTTATATAGAATATGAGTAGTTGTCAAGCAGTTTTTGAGATTACTCACTCAGATAAGATGTTCTCCATATCTCCATAAGCGCTTTTCGGTCTAGTTTAGACCATCTTCAGTGGGTGCTGACAGTAGCTGGTCAGCACCCACTGAAGATGGTCTAAACTAGACCGAAAAGCGCTTATGGAGATATGGAGAACATCTTATCTGAGTGAGTAATCTCAAAAACTACTTGACAACTACTCATATTCTATATTCAAGGTATATACTGCATTCCATTCATTAATGCTACAAGCTATGTGCTATAGTCAGTTCTGTGCTTTTCTATCGTAATTGCTTGTGTGACCTGACCTTTTTAACAAAATGAATCTAAATGAAAGAAATATTACAGGAAATGAGCAGAAACATTCAAGGTATATATTGCATTCCATTCCTTAATGCTACAAAGAATGTGGTATACACAGTTCGGTGCTTTTTCTATCGTAATTGCTTGTCTGACCTCGCATTATTTACAAAATTGCACAAAATTAATGAAAATAAAGAAATATTACAGAAAATTGGCAGAAACATTTGAAGTATAAGCTTCAATCCATTCTTTAATGCTACAAAACATGTGTTTTAGTCGGTTCTGTGCGCTTTCTACCGTAATTGCTTGTCTGACTTTGCATTCTTTACAAAATTGCCCAAAATTAATCAAAATAAAGGACATATTACATAAAATTGGCAGAAACTGTTGCGTATAAGGTCTGAAATTTTTTGGAAAGAATTCCAATTGTTAGAATTTAACATTTAATTTCCTATATTGCAAGTTTGAATACGTCTGTGTGTATCAGTTGGTTCACATCGCTAGGTGAAGGGGTAGATTCATTGTACCGTTGGATACCTCCTGCTTTGTCATCAAAACAAAAGAAAATTGAGTCAACTCATGTAAACAGTAAGTGCACAGGATGGCGCCATACTAGAAAAGACTAAGCAGGAAGTAGGAATTTGGCATGGGAACCACCAAAACAACCCCACGATTATGAGAAACGCTGACTTATTAATTGGCGGCTATTTGGGCGGGATCCCTATTTAAATTATATAAGTCCGCACGCGGGATGATGATGGATCATTATTAAGTTGGTGGCTTAGGTCTGTCAGGTCTGATCATAGAAGTGTGCTGCTGAGTGTTAGACCCGGAACAGGAATACGATCAACACTAGACTGCACCCTTCATATAGCCGTTAGTTCAGACACCTACGCAACCCATCTCATATCCTCAACATCTACCAATTAGCTATGTCGTCTGATTTGTATGTATGTATTTATTTACTGCAATTGGGTACTACCCGGTGGCAGAGTTAAGAATACAGATCGAATTACAAATACTAGATTTAGAACAATAACACAGTAAACAATACAAACATGATATATTTTACTTTAGTCACTTAAAACATATCTAATTACTTCTCTATTTACATATTATATACCATTATAATACAAAAGTTAAACTATAAACCATCTAGATTTTGTCTAAATTTCTTCAGCGATAGGGGACAGCCCTGAAAGACTGCTATAGGTAATTCATTCCATTCTTCAATGAATCTATTAACAGAAGAAAATTTTCCTACGTCGGTTCTGTATCTTCTACCCTTAATTTTATACCTTTGATCGTTTCGTCCATAATAATCCGGATTATCTAACCTTACACTAACGTCCACCCATGCCTTTACACCAGCATTAGCTTTGAATAATGCTACCAACCTATATCTTTTACGCCTAATTCTTAATTCCTCCCATTTAGTCTCATCTCCTTTTATAGGCCCAAAATACTTGCTATTTTTATGAATTTTATTGCCCTCTTCTGTATTCTTTCTAATGGATCGATTTGGTTAGCTCTATACGGGTCCCAGCATGCTACTCCATATTCCATAACCGGCCGCACTAAGGCTTTGTAAGCAATTTCCCTGGACCAGGCGCTCCCCTTTTTCAATATTCTCATTACGAAATGTAATGTCTTTCACGCATTCCTAGATGTGGAATTTACTTGTTCGTCCCATCCAGCATTACTTGCCAGGTACACTCCCAAGTATTTGCAGCTGTCCACCTGTGAAATTTGCACCCCTCCCATGTGATAGTTAACAATAATTTTGCCCTTAGTTCTACTAAAAACAATGGACTTACTGTTCTTGGCATTAATTGACATTTTGTTAGCTGCAGCCCAATTACAGATTTCATTTAAATCATCCTGAAGAGCGGTTTCATGCACTGTATTCCGAATTTTATTATAAATGATACAATCGTCTGCAAACAACCTTATCTGGCAGTTAATATTAACAGAAATGTCATTAACAAAAACGAGAAACAGTAAAGGTCCTAGTACTGAGCCTTGCGGCACACCCGAACTTACGGTTCCACTATCGGACAGCTCTTTACCTACTTTAAATTTTTGCGTTCTCCCTTTCAAAAAATGTTTAACCCATAATACTACGCGTTTGTCAATTCCTGTATTAGCTAGCTTACAAATAAGTAAACTATGTGGCACTACATCATAAGCTTTAGAAAAGTCAATTACCACTGCATCAGTTCTGCCCTCTGCATCTACCTCATCTGCCAAATCTTAAATTAATGAATTAATTTGACTTTCGCACGAATACCCCGGTCTAAATCCATGTTGCGCTTCATTAAACCGCTTTTTAATTTCTAACTCCTCTCGTATATATTCTGCAATTAAATGCTCCATTAATTTACATACTACTGAACTTAGACTAACTGGCCGATAATTATTTATTTCTGTTTTATTACCCCCTTTATATATCGGAACCATAATATCTGTTTTCCAGTCTTCCGGTAAGGCACAGTTGTTAATTGACATGTTGAACAAGAGCATAAGAGAGGGAATCATGGCTTCACCCCCAAGCTTTAATATTTCAGTAGGTATATTGTGTGGTCCCCTTGATTTTCGGTTTTGCAGCATCTTAATCCTTTTGCGTAATGTGGGCGCCATTATTTGAAAAATCGTTTCTCCACTCTCCCCAATTTCCTTTTCGGAACTATCGTCGGATTTAAGAAAAACCGATACAAAATGCGAATTTAATATATTAGGTTTGTCCCTATCACTTAATACGTCTATCCCATTAACGTTAAAATCTGGTATGCTCTCATCCTTCTAGTAGCTACGTCCCTAGTTAAGGCTTAGGATTGTAAGTTCTTCATCTCCCTTACAACCCTGGTTGCAGCAATACTTAATTCATTCCTAAATATTGAGACTTATGATCTTAAATATATAAGTCCCGTTTTAAATTAAAACTTAAGGAAGCCATTTTCTATGTGAGCGGCAATTCTTTTATTTGGGGGGTGGGCGAGCTTCGTGAAATGTTTACATACTGCACTTATATAAAAATTTAGTATTCATTTCATATTTTCACTATTTTTAATAATGCTGTTGATAAAGGCGGGCACGTAAACATATTTTTAAAATATATTTAGGGTTCAGAGAACTCCAAAACTGGCATTTACTATAAAATGTCGATATCAAGATTTTGGTTGTAATGCTACATATAATTGCTCTACGTGCTATAGTTTGAAAGTAACGCAAGTGAAAATTCACACGACTTTCTGAATCCAGTAACCTTAATTTGTGTCTATCTTCTGCAATCTAAGAATAGAAAAGTTTACAATTCTCTCCACTTCTTATTAAATGTATAAATGTTTGAAAACATGCATTTTCAAATACTGCATTTAAGAGAAAAGCAGCAAAATGAAGAAATAGTCAAATCTTTAAAAAGTGATTTGCTATTTGCCGTATTTGAAAATCCAAGCTCTTTGCAAGATCATCTGAAGAATTCCTTATATATTATCCAAATAAAGAGCAACATAACGACGAATATGTTGCATATAGTTAATTATACAAACATTAGATAAATTTATGCTATTTAAAGAATTGTTTTCGTCTAATAAGTGCCTATCTCTCATGGTATACCTGACACAAAATAATACAACAGTAAGTCACTATAGAACGTATTTCACAGGTTTTTCTTGTTAAAATTCTAACATAAAGTTTATTACTCATTTAGGACTGGGATTTCATTACGGATGGGATTTGGTTCGTCGGCCACCATTCTGGGCCCATTGTTCCTATACCCCTGATTGGGGACACACCGAGGAGGAAGGATTAGGTGAAGGAGACAGGGCGGCTGACCCAAGGAGCCACGACAGTACAGAGGGCAGGGTCCCTACAGTTTGCTTGGATAGAGACCTTCCCCGACAGGCCAGAGCAACGAACTCGCTCGCCTACTGCGGGATGGCAAAGAGCACAGCAACCGAGCACTAATGGTTCCAGGCAGGCGATCCGAGCCCCAAAGGTCTCTGACTGGCGGTCCCGAAATGATCCCAGGAGAGGAGCGGAGGCCGGCAACCTACCTACCGGAGGAGGGAGTAGTTTTCCTCAAAGCATAACATCCTGCCATGCACCGCCGAGTCACCCGCTGACACTTCTACCCTGAAAATGACCACCAGATGAGAGATAATGTGAAATGACAATGGAGATGCAATGGAGGGACAGGAAATTCGGTGATGTAATTAACCTTCCCAGCATTCGCCTAGCGACCCGGGAAAACCCCCGATAAAACCCATGGGTCATTTAGGTCGGCCACGGGAATCTAACACGGGCCACGCGAATGAGGGCCGCAGACGAAACCGCCTGAGCCATGCCACTCGGTATTAGTAATGTAAATATTGTAACAAATAAGAACACCTGTTCTTGCTAAACAGTATATTTATCACTTAATATAATAGATAACATTGAAGTCCATACAGAAAAAAAAAATCTGACACTTTGAGTCATACTTGAACTACTGAACTCATAATTCACAAGTGAGCTACAGTTGCCACCGTCCATTGCACTCCAGTGCAACCAACACAACTGTCAACTCAGTTTCGGACACTAGTCAGCTTCTTCAGCAGGTCTAGAAGGCAAAGTAGCCTACTGGAAAAGGAGCCTACTCTAAACGGCCAAAAAGAATCCTCTGAAGTGCCACACAATAACTTTTCTACAATTATGTTAATTGATAGGAATTAATTATTTCTTCACACTAGCGTTGTATAGGCTAAGGTTTTGGATAGATAGTTAATCCAAAAAATTCAACACCTTGCTAGGATTTGAACCACACATCCCCCGGATTTCGTCCAGTCGCTCTGATCCATTGAGGTACCATGGCCAACTGGCCTTCACGACATTAATTTCTCCAATTGACTCACATATATTTCCCCGTAGACCACTAGGGACTCTCGTATCCGCGATACACCATTTGTGGGAGCTTACGATTATAAGTACTTGAGTCCCAGACTTCATCATTTAATTCTTATTATTTTAGTTAATTGATGGAAATGAATCATTTCTACATACTAGCCTTATATAAGCTAAGGTTTTTGATAGATAAGGTTAACATGAAAAGTTCAATGTCACGACCGGGATTTGAACCATGGATCTCCCGGTTTCCGTCCAGTCGCTCTATTCCATTGAGCTACCATGGCCAACCTGCCGTCATGACAGTAAAATCTCCCTTTTACCCATATATTTGCCCGGCAAGGGTCATGATGACAAGTTGGCCACGGTAGGTCAATGGGTTAGAGCGACTGGATGGAAACCAAGAGATCCGTGGGTCAATGTTCAAGAGGTCCGGAGTTCGAATCTCGGTCAGGGTGAGTTACCTGGACAAGGATTTTCCAGGGTTTTCTCTTATCCTTCAAGATGGATGTCGGGTAGCTCTAAGCTCCATGAACCCTGGACTCATTTTAGCATCATTTCACCCAGTGCATTCACCGTCCGATAAGTCTGAACGATTGAGAACGTAAAAAAAAAAAAAAAAAAAAAAAAAAAAAAATCCGTGGTTCAAATTCCGGCCGTGGCACTGAATTTTTCACGTTGACTCTCTCAAAATGATTAGCCTATATATGGTTAGTGTGAAGAAATGATTACTATTCATCTACATTAGACATTTGAAAGCAAATCAGCCTCCTTTTATAAGTTTCTGTTCAAAAGTATTGCATTTTCACTCTTTCGGGGTTAAGTCTACTGAGTCACGCTGTATTAAAATGGTCTTTCAGCGAAAACTACAGATGGAATGCACAAATCTGTAGGGGTGAATGATTTTTTTTTTTTTTGTTTGTAATTTAGTTCTGGAAATTTTCAATTCGCTCCAGTAATCCAGTGCACTAGAAGGTGGAGGTGATAAATTGTCGTTGAGATATGTACTGATTCCCTGCATAATTTCACTGTAGGACATTCCTGGACATCGCAGCCTTTGCAATATTCTACTTGCGGGAATAATACAAGTATATTGTGATTTTAAATTGTGAAAACTGCAGAATCAGTACAGAAGTGTCAAAAAAGTATCGAGCGAATTCTCAGAAGTATCGTTCGATGTCGATAGCATGTAAGTATGCTTAGTATCGAGGTATCTTAAGTATCCATCCCTATTGGAGTTGCCATACTCGTTGTTGTTGGGTGTATCTGCATGGTGCTCGCTCTTCTTGGAGTCAATAAAAGCTGTAAAAGAGCAATCAAAATGAGCACAAATGAGACATCTCTCCCTCTAGTACCTGCAGAGGACAACCAACTCCAGGCAGACGCTACTACTGTATAAATCACTTTCAATTAACTGCAAATTGACTCGGGAAAAGTAGTTAAAACGCTGAGCAACTCGAGCATTCTCAGGTTTATGGCTGTTTTATGAAGGCCGTAACGCCAATTGATGTACTCGTAATGCTCGGAGCATGTTCTACAAAGCATTAATTTATTTTCCTTGACTCTGATTAAATGCTTCAATGGCGCTACACTCTCAGGCGCCGTTTGCGTCTCCTATAGCGATTCTCAAATCCTCCATTGCATTATGATGATGATGATGATTATTATTATTATTATTATTATTATTATTATTATTATTATTATTATTATTATTATTATTATTATTATTATTATTATTATTATTATTATTATTATTATTATTATTATTATTATTATTATTATTATTATTATTATTATTATTATTATTATTATTATTATTATTATTATTATTATTATTATTATTATTATTATTATTATTATTATTATTATTATTATTATTATTATTATTATTATTATTATTATTATTATTATTATTATTATTATTATTATTATTATTATTATTATTATTATTATTATTATTATTATTATTATTATTATTATTATTATTATTATTATTATTATTATTATTATTATTATTATTATTATTATTATTATTATTATTATTATTATTATTATTATTATTATTATTATTATTATTATTATTATTATTATTATTATTATTATTATTATTATTATTATTATTATTATTATTATTATTATTATTATTATTATTATTATTATTATGTTGATGATGATGATGATGATGATGATGGTGATGATGATGATGATGACGATGATGATGATGATGATGATGATGATGATGATGATGATGATGATGATGGTGATGATGATGATGATGATGACGACGATGATGATGATGATGATGATGATGATGATGATGATGTTGATGATGATCCCTCTTGAAATTCATGATACTGTAGTTTCGTTGTCACATTAATCTACAGCAAAGAGATGGCCTTAGTTGCGTAGTCGCTGTTCCTGTACCTCTCTGATGGAGTTGAGCACCTTTAGGCATAGTGGTTCCTAGATAGTACTAACCCAGTACTTTGTCCCTTTTAAGCTTCCAAAATATGTACTTTTGGCCTTAGTTGCGTAGTCGCTGTTCCTGTATCTCTCTGTTGGTGTTAAACAGTTTCAGCATAATGGTTTACAGTTAGTACTACCCCAGTACTTTCTCCCTTTTAAGCTTCCAAAATATGTATTTCTGGCCTTAGTTGCGTAGTCACTGTTCCTGTATCTCTCTGTTGATGTTAAATACTTTCAAGCATAGTGGTTGACAGTTAGCACTACCACAGTACTTTGTCCGTTTTAAGCTTCAACAATATGTATTTATGACTTTAGTTGGGTAGTCGCTGTTCCTGTATCTCTCTGTTGGTGTTAAACAGTTTCAAGCATAGTGGTTGACAGTTAGCAGTACCACAGTACTTTGTCCGTTTTAAGCTTCAACAATATGTATTTTTGGCCTTAGTTGCGTAGTCACTGTTCCTGTATCTCTCTGTTGGTGTTAAACAGTTTCAAGCATAGTGGTTGACAGTTAGCACTACCACAGTACTTTGTCCCTTTTAAGCTTCAACAATATGTATTTATGACTTTAGTTGCGTAGTCGCTGTTCCTGTACCCCTCATTTCGATATAAACACTTTCAAACAAAGTCGTTTCGTGTTAGTACCAGCCTAGAACTTTCTCCAATTCAAGCTTCCATAATATGTATTTATGGCCTTAATTGTGTAGTCGCTGTTCCTTATCACATCTGTTAGTTTTAAACAGTTGAGCATAATGGTTTACAGTTAGTACTACCCCAGTAATTTCTCCCTTTTTAGCTTCCAAAATATGTATTTAAAGATACCATTTCGTCTTACGTCACGCTTAGGTTTTATGTGTTCTACAAATTGACAGAAATATATCCTGTATTTACAACTCTCTTGCCGTGAATTACTTCAAGGGACTCCCAAATCACTATTGGAAAGCAGTAGGTCTAGAAATGTGAGAAAATCACCGAAGTCTCACAGTGGGTTTTTCCTAACTATATGACCCTTTTCGTAACTATTTAACCTGGGCTCATCCCATCCTAATGCACAGGGGAGATGGAACACCCGGTAGTTCCACTGGTACCAAACGACGTGCACTTTTGTACTGTTCTGTACCTATCTCTGGAAGTCAGAACAAAATCAGTCCGTGAAAGTTGCTAATTGCAAATATAATCAAATTGAATTTTTTAAACTGATTTCTAAGTATACAGTATACAGTTTTAGCATACTTATTGTATCAAAGTAGAAAATAATTTTTTCGGCACAACCATGTTATATTAATATGTGATATCTTGGAATGGTTGGCTGTTCTTGGAGTGGAAACGCAAAACGTAGCTCATTGTACTCCTGGACAGATGACAGCAGCTGCATAGTCACCTTCCTGTTCCATCTAGTATTTACGTAACTTGTTGATACATAGACTTGATTGCATATTAGCTTCTGTACCATTTGCTTACGTAATGTGGGCGTAAAATGCTTAGCACGGTTTCTTTCGGAATGTAAGTAAAGCCAGTGGTCGCAAGACGTAGACTTACAAAACGTGAAATAATCTCAGGCCTAAAAATGGGGCATGTGAACAACATTAGGAGTTATTTATGGCTAAATATAGAATCGGACGCTGAAACCAATAACAGATAGTGATTTTCAAATGTTGCAAAGATCCCTTCATGAGCCAAACGTTTGTGCTTTGTTCCGTAGGCGCAGTACTGGTGTGTGGAATTTAATACCTAATTTGGTATTTACCTGCCAATTGAGTTATACTCAAAGAAGGGGTGAAAGAGACAGAGACAATCGGGTTGATCGGTAATTGGAATTTGAACTCAGAATCTCCCGTCTTGGCCATTTGGTTCTCTCTGATTGGTAGACTTATAATCAAAATTAAGTGATATTTGTTTCATATTTGGAGAGAAAGAACCCAGCGAAAGCTTCCTGAACCATGGGTTTCTTTCGGGGTATCTCTGGTCGGTAGGTGGATGCTCTTCCTTGATTTTTACCCCTTCTCACTTCACTCCACGTTCCAATTTCGGTGTGCTATTTCAGAGTTCTAAAATGCTGGCAGGAGCTTTTTTAAAATCCTCAACCACATCCTGTGGATGTGGAAACACCACCCTTAGAATCCTCTCACTTTACTCTACCTCCCGGAGGATAATTCCAGGTAGTCTCTTAGATTTTAAAGAAGACTTGTCAAGTTACTAAAAGTGAGATATATTTTATATAAATAATGAGTAGCTGGCATGCTTAGTATTTTTAAGAGTGAGTCTGAGTGAGTAATCTTTAAAAATTAAGCATGCCAAATACTCATTATTTATATAGTCTCTTAGATACTCGTCACAGAGCAATGACGTGGCTCAGTGGTTAGATCGCTTGGCTCTCACCAAGGCGGCCCAGGTTCGTTCCCAGGCGACCGCAAAGTGAGTTTGGTGGTGGACAACATGGCGCTGGGGCGGGTTTTCTCCGGGATCTCCGGTTTCCACCGCCATCTCATGCCACTGGTGTTCCATCTCCATCTCATGTATCATCAGTGTCATCGCCTGCGGTGCCGTATGTAGTGGAAGCGGGCGTTAAACACTACACATTTTTTTCACAGAGCAATGCATTGAATGAATTATTTATTGTACATAATCCAAAATTTTACAATTTTTTACAGTTTGCAACGTTAGGCTACATTTATTTGTCTTTACCTTGATGCTACCTTGCCTTACATGACACCCTGGTCTTCTGCTCTGCCAGGTAGCTCTTAACCGTCATGAGCACATCTGCTCTTCTGCACAGCTTATAATATTTAGTAATTACTTTAACATAGTCTTTCGTTAATTTCACATAAAAAGCCGAAATTTATTTTGAAATCATCTGTGGTACTATAACGGGTAAATAGCTGGCCGGAAATTTTTATTTTCACAGAATTTTTTAATTCCTTCATGTCACATCAAAAATGTCCTGAATTTTCAGAAAATACGAGGTCTGCTCAATACAGAACAGCTTGAAAATTGCTAAAAAAAAGTTAGAAATTCATTTTTTCCTTTAATTTCTTTAATTATAACCTAATGGATTTTACTTTTCTTTCCCCGTTGTTCTGGACTCCAATCTTTGTGTTTTATAGTTCGGAGTAGCTGTTTCTTATTCATGGCCGGAGTCAGTTTCTGCTTTTTAATTGGTCGCCTTGCCTTCCGATCAGCATCAAACAGCCGTCTGCGAATTGTTCCTGCACTAACTACAGCTCCATTTTCTCTGGCAGTCCTCTAAAGATGGGTTGAAGTTAATCGTCTATTTTGGCGTGCTTTTCTTAACAAAGGTCTATCAAAAACATCTGTAGTGGCCAGACACATATTTAGAAGTCAGTTTCCGGGGGGGGGGGGGGTGGTCCAAAAAATCTACGTTGAATTAGTAGTTTTTAATAAATAATTAATCAGGGATGTGTTTTTATCATGTTAGTAACAAATAAAAACACATGTAATATATTATATTCACATGACTTTCTCCACCCAAGATTCCACAAATTGTTCTTAGAAAAGTTTGTTTTTGTCTTGTTTCTTTGGATAAAGTGCACAATTTTTGTTCTTATACCTGAGATATAAACTCACCTCACCACATTTAAAACTCACCTTCTTCAAGATGACAGCATAAGAGACTTATACCAAAGAAGACTATCTGCACATATAGGTGAACTTGCTACTTCCGATGACGTGAATGAAGAGTGGATAGAAGTAAAACAGGCTGTCTCTAGGATTGCAAACGAAGTATTGAGAACCAAGAGTAAATACAGGAGGAAAAGAGGACCAAGATTCTAGAATCAGGATATCGAAGAAGCAGTAAAGAGTAAAAACCAAGCATATGAAATATTTTTACAAAAACAAGACGAAGATACAAAGAAACAGTATGTAAAAAGAGGAAATACTGCGAACGAAATGATGCGTAAAGCTCATAGGGAATCCTGGGACAGACATATAGCAAATATTGAAGATGATGTCCATGGGAGACAATTAATTGCTTGGAAAACTTTGAGAGGATTGAATTCAACTGAAAGAGACTTAGCCAGGTTATCATGTATTACTAAAGTAGATCGGGTAAATCACTATAAAAGCCTGTGGTATAATGAAAACATTGAAAGTATGGACTTAGAAAATGAACAAATTGAAGAATCAGTAGATCTTAT
>JAUKNK010000270.1:1305000-1397500 GCA_030765055.1 Mantis religiosa
TTACTCGCCCTTTTGACTTAAAGAGCTCAAATTGACTCTTGTCAGTAAATACAACCTTCTTCCAGAAATCAAACCCATCGTATTTATGTTCTTTTGCAAAAGTAACTCGGTTGTTTCTGTTGATTTGACTGATGTATGGTTTTCTACGGACTGTTCGGCCGCCATCAGCTTCATAAAGCACGCTTCTTATAGTTTGTGCTGAAACGGACTTCCCTGTCTGTGTGTTTGAAATGCAATAGCAAGTTTTGGAGCACTTAGTTTAGGTTTTTTTCTTGACTTCTCTAAGTAACTGTCGTTTCTCCATCTCGAATTGAACTGCAGGACGACCGCTTCTTGATTGATTTTCGTAAGTTTTGTTCTGATCAAACCCGTACTGCACTGGTAGGTCTTTCAATGGTTTCTCCAATTTCTTGAATAGATTTTCCTTTTTTAAATAACCTGATGCAAATTTCTTTCTCTTATTTTGTAGTTTCACGACGTTTTCGATCTCTATTACTTAAATAACAGTCAACAGCTTTGAAAACAGATGGAACTGTCAGGATGAAACACAACTACATAAGAAAAGGGAAGGGCTGTGTGTCAGCGAGGCACCATACCTGGGATCTTCTTTACTAGACGAATACTTGTTTGATATCAAATGGGGCATCATTTTAAATAAAGTAGAGCTGTTCACTAATTAAGAAATATAAGAACCCAAATTGTGTTTTATTTTTCAGTCTAGATATCAACCGATGTAAGTAAATAATTAATGTTTGTTTCTTATCTATATTTTTCTGATTGTGCTTCTTATATTCTATGTGATATAATTAGTCGCATACTTTTTGGAGTATCTCTAATTTATTTCTCATCTTTTCTTTTAAATCATCAAATGGAAATACAAAATCAAGATTACAGTTATAAAACCCATACTGGAAAATGCCATATATTCCTAAATCCTGAAAATCCTACCATGTTGCTTGCCATTGAATAATAATTCGGTCCCCATTCATCTAACTCTACAGTCTGATTTTAAAAGAAGATACGTGAAGGTCATCTGTTTCTCCACGTGGGTGCTGCAATGTCGCCCACAAGATCCCCTTTCTTTATCCTCTCAACACTCGAAACATAAACAAGGGTTCGAGTTATCTCACCTCAACAAAAATATGCACAGTTAATCTGTATTAGCATACTTTAAAACAGAAATAAATTGTTCACACATTCACTGCGTTGTATACGGTCTTCTCATGTGTCAGTTATTTTAAATAATTGTTTGCACTGTGTAATTAATATTCCATATTTACCGTTATTGTTGCTATGAATCGTAAGATGATATTCCCTCACTAGTGAGGTAAGAAATACATATACACGATGCACGTACTAACATCTAGCATTTAGGGCGCCGGGGTAGCGCGGTGGTTTCGTTCGCGGCTCCCGTTCTAAGGGTCCCGAGTTCGATTCCCGGCTCTGGGGTTAGCGATTTTAAGTCGGCCCTATCCACGCCTTCACCTCTGTCTAGCACACGTGAAGTATCCCCTATGCCCAACGTGGTTCGGAGTCCACGGTAAAACTGTAGGTCCTCTCACCTCACCGCCATCTTCACTATCACCCTATCATCGGAGGTAATGGACACCGCCCTCTGGGTGCCTCCACCTGAGAAATGGGTCCGGTCATCACTTGGTGGGGTGAGGTTACCCCGAAGGCCAAGGTTGCCATGTGGGGAGTGTTAGTAACTAACTAACTGACATCTAGCATTTATCTTAAATTATATTTATTAATATTTCAGCTAATATCTTAAATACTAAAATTCAGATTCATATGAATACACGTAGTGCAAAAAATAGCGTACAACACACATGTGGTAAGCACATAATGCAATCTCGAGAATTGACTCGGTGCAAGCAAACCTTTCGTCGTTCCGTATACATTAATATCGCAATATACTATTATTAACGACTTTGTTTGAAAAGTTTGAATCTCTAAGCATAAACAATTCATTTGATTTAGTAAAGAAAATTGAAAACACAATTATAAAAACTGAAGAGGTGATGGTGTCCTTTGATATCAGATCTCTATTCACGAGCATACCTGTAGAAAAAATTCCAAAATTGATGAAAGGCTGGTTATCCAAAAGCAACGTTGCAGATGATAAAATAGAGGAATACATCAAATTAACCACCCTATGTATTGAAGAAAACAGCTTCACGTTCTCCACCAAGATCTTCCAACAAACAGCAGGCTTGGCCACGGGCAACCCTCTTTCACCATTACTAGCTAATCTGTTCATGAGTAATTTGGAAACACACATTACTAAAGCCTTTCCACATATTTTCAAATGTTGGCATAGATATGTCGACGATGTGTTTGCGATACTCCCTAGAAGACTAACCGAGGATGCTATAAAGTTGCTAAACCTACAAGAAAAATCCATAGTTTTCACCATTGAAGTAGAGCAGGATGAATGGCTACCTTTTCTAGATTTGAAAATCATTAGAACACCAACAGGATTACAATTTGGAATATACCGAAAAGTAACACATGTTGACAATTACATTAAATGCAACCCATTCAACCCAGTACAACATCAATATGCAGTATTCCATAGTTTAGTTCACAGATTAATCAACATTCCGCTAACAAAAACAGAATATGAACAGGAGTACACTCACATACACCAGGTTGCCGAACTGAACAACTATAACACAAATTTCATCAAAAAAACTGATTTACAGACACAAAAGAAACAAAAACTTAAGGGACATTACTACGTTAAAAAAACTAGAAAACCCAAACACCAGTTATGGAAAATTTACATTTCATCCAAAATACTTCAAAAAATTTGAAAAGATATTTAAGAGCTTCAACATAAAATTAGCCCCTCAAAACAAACACAACATCCGCAACTTACTAAACCACCCTCTAAAAATAGCACACCGAAAACTCAATTGTCAGGCATTTACCAAATGAGTTGTCAGGATTGTGACAAGATATACATTGGTAAGACCAAAAGGAATCTAGGAACAAGAATGAAAGAACACTTCAGAGATATTAAATTCAAACAAATGGACAAGTCGGCCGTAGCACATCACTTTTGGTCTGAAAATCACAACATAAAACAAGAAATAGAACTGATCAAACAGGCAAAGAAACCTCTGGAACTACAGATTTGGGAAAACATATTTATTACTAAAAACAGGACCTCTTGATGAATTTTGAAATTCCGGCCGTAGTTGACGTCATCAAACTTACCAGCACGATAGATGGCAGCACAACACCAAGCCAGATGCAGACACCGGATGCATCATCAGTCAACCACAGAACTGACGATAGGGGAGAAGTCCCCAGAAACTAGTCTTCATAAAAAAAATTGTAAGTGGAGAAAAGTATATACAAACGACTTTGTTAATTGACATGGTCATATCAACGTCGCCGATATGTCGAAAGTTTGACCCACAGGAATTATTTTACGTGCAAGCATATCTACTGACAGGTGACCGTCGCTTTTGGATAAAAGGAATAAGCTGTTCATTGATAAGGAGCAAACTCTCCTCTTCCTTATTTTAGTGAATTGATGGAAATTAATAATTTCTCCACACTAGCCGTACATAGGCTAAGATTTTTTATGGATAGACTCAACATGAAAAATTCAATGCCATGGCCGGGATTTGAACCATGGATCTCCTGGTTTCCGTTCAGTCGCTCTTAACCTTTGAGCTACCATGGCCAACGTGCCGTTCTGACATTAAATTCTCCTCTTCTCTCCACTTCCTGTTGGAAGAATTCTCTAAGAGAACAGAGAAATTCTGTAACTCGGCTGTGCAATGTAACAACACAAACGAAAGTTGATCTTTACCTTGGGTCAACATTCGTCGGTCCACCCCTAATCCTAACGCCACTACGTCTTGCTCTCATAAAAACGTTTTTAATTGTGTTTTAACAAAGTAGGCTAACAATACACAGCACCAATTAGGCAAACTCTGTTTCCCGCATACAACTAGTGATAACTGAGCTGAGGAGTATGTGATTTATCAATTTATCCAAACCAGCAAGCTTTGTTTACGTTACCATAGCATCGACCTTCCCTTCTTACCCTTTGCGTCCCTTGCCTGATGACCATGTATCTTTTAAAAATCAGACTGTAGGTTTTTGTGTTTTGGAGGCTCTCTACTCCTTTTTACACATTTTCCCATTTCAGCTATCCTACTATACAGTTTTCTCTTAATTGTTCTTATCCATCTCTCCCTAACTTTCCCTAAATAATTTCCTATATTTCTCCTGCTCTTTTCCCCTTCTACTGACAAAAGTTTTTTCTAATTACTACTTTGCCCCTCAATTATCCCATTTAGGTAGCCAGGCCTGCTCTCTCCATATCTTTGTTTGACTACAATATAATATACAATAGAAGTCTGCATTCTCTTCTCTACACAATAGACATTTATCTAGCTCCCTCTCTTGATCTATACCTTTCAGGTTTCTCACTGCTGTCCTTGCCCAAGCAAAACCTTCTCGCCCTAACTTATTACTAGTGGGCGGATTTTGCCCTATTTGCCTACTTCATTCCTTTGTTCAGTAACGTAGTCTATTAAGTTATAAGCACGTTTCCTACAATTATTAGCCTACTTTCTTAGTTTTATAGTTCCTATTAATGCATATTTCATACGTTTGTGCCTATTCTACTTATTACTGCCTACAACTGCCTTTTCAGCCAAATTCTTCTGCTTGTAATTTGTGACAACAGCTTTTGTATTTGTTGGTTTCAACGTGAAGTTTTTGGGGAAGAGAAATTTCTTACTGCTGCACATTGAATATACAAAAAGGGGTTTAGCCTTGCAGACGTGTCACAGTGCACTAATGGCGTCATGGAAATGTCTTAGAATTCGCTCAAGGACGAGTTGCCAAGACCAGTTAAATGATATTTCACTGGATTGACAAACGACCACTCTTTATGTAGGGAATGGAAAGCCCATTCTGTAAGCAGTGTTTCAAGTGCACACATAGAGCAGTTTCCTACGCAAATGTGTCAAAAGAGAGAGGCAACAGAAATGTACTTCTTAAACAGTGGATAAATGGTGATCCATCGTTCAGCACAGATGGTAAAGTGATTTTTTGTCAGCCTTGTGTGAATCAGGTGAGTTTAATCATTCATGTTTGTATTAATACTATATTATTCTGGTTACAAAAACCTTGTAAAGTACTTCTCAGAAACTACTGGAGATAAAAACATGAAACTTTCACAGATTGCCAGTAAAACTGTGATCTACGAAAACAAGTGCTTTGCTTTATGAGAAGAACGTTAAGGCTGATTTTCTATTACAAATCAAGGGAAAAATTATATGATGAAAATTGTAAATCATTTTGAACTGTATATAACAGCATAATAATTTGTACTATTAGCTATAGTGCATTTTAAGAGCCATTTTAGTAACATTGTTTATTTCTAAGTGTTTGCATAGCAAATTTTTACTGCTTATTTAAGTGCCTATTTCACACATTTTAGTGCTTGTAAATCCACTCCCTAATTATTACATACACTGGCTCCCATAAATAATCGGACATACTTTGCATTTCACTATGGAGTGCTCTATTAAGCAGGATAGATTATGTGTATCAATCTCAAGGTACTCCTTGTGTTAAGCAAAAATTCATTTTAGAGATTGATAATGTGGCTAAACTAAAAGATTTCCCATTGAACCTCGTTTACATAATGAGTTTACGACACAAAAGAATCGGACAGCACAAATGAAATGCAATACAAACGAGTAGGTGAAATCTGTCAGCAGACAAAACAACATCGTAGAAGTTGTACGTCAACTGTGCACCAAGGAGAAGGCAAGAGCATATTATAGGGCCCAGAGGTAAGCAGAGCATCTTTGAACAGGGACTGTTAGTGATCTATCACTATGAAAAGAACAAAACATACCGGGAATAGCAGCGATTGTGAATTTTAACAAAAGTTCACTTAGTGACATAATTCACCGTTATAAGTATGACCACAGAATTGAATCTCGAGCAAAGCCAGGGCAACCAAAACTTCTTACCCATAGGCAGGAGTCTTATATTATGCGGAAGGTAAAACGGAATCCGCGTATAAGTGCTCCGGTGATTTGTGCTGAGATTCTGGAAGAACTGGGACTGACAGCCCTGAAACGGTCAAAAGGGCCATGCGAAAACAAGATGTTAATGGTCGCGTAGCCAGAAAAAGCCATACATTTCCAGCAAGAATGAAAGGAAGCGATTACAATTTGACAAAGACTTTGTTGACAAGACAACCGATTGGTGGGACTAAGTAATTTATAGTGACGAAAGCAAACACAACCTTGCTGGTTCCGATGGCAGGGTGATTGTGTGAAGGAAACAAAATACGGAGCTGGAAGAGCTCAGTTTATAAGGCACAGTGAAACACAACGGAGGGAGCGTAATGGTATGGGGCTGTATTTCCTCTACGGGAGTGGGAAAGCAACCTTGAACAAGGAAGTCTATCTTAGACTATTACAGCAAAATTTAAAACAAAGTGAAGAAGTGATGGGTATTCTGGGAAGATTCTCATTTTATCAGGAAAATGATCCGAAGCATACGTCCCACATTGGACAGCTATGGTTACTTTACAACTGTCCTCATGTACTGCATCCACCCCCTCAGTCCCCTGATCTTAATCTCAAAGAAGTAGTATGGGATAAACTGGAGAAGGCCGTGCGGAAGACCCCATCAACTCCAAGCAGCACTTGAAGGAGGGATTGCAAGAGGAATGGAGCAAACTTCCTACAGCCTACCTGAAAAACCTGGTTCACAGCATGCCAAAATGGTTGCGAGAAATAGTGAAAAGAAGAGGGAGAGTCACAAAGCAGCCATATTTTGTATCACACTCAAGTTGTTATGTCTGATTACTTTTGAGGGCCAAAAAATGTTATACTTCTTTATAATTCTTTAAAAAAGCACGCATTATATAATTTTGATGTGAAATAACATTTATTTTCTTAGAAGAACAAACCATGTAACTGTCGATTATGATTCATTTCAATAAAATACAACATCAAATGTTGATTTTCACTTTCAAAACTTAGTACTCTGATTTGTCCGATTATTTATGGGAGTCTCTGCTGCTGGGTGCAGCATTTTCAGACTCTATGCATATTACGTGAACTTCTTTAGGGTAAAATGATTTAATCGCGGTTCCCGACTTCAGCATATATTTCGCTGCATCGGTTACGAAAAGTAAACATGTCCGTGTTTTATGCCATGTGGCCACAAAAGAAATATGTTTTGATGAAATAGCTTGCGTATGGATTGATGATTAACCTTCACTCAATTACCCCCGTTGTAAGAAGAAACATTTTAGGGAGGGCGTCAACTTCTAATGTACCTGTAACATTTGCTGTAACCGCTTTAACACTTGTCTCGTCTATTGAACCATACATATTCTTATTTCACAAAAAATCGCATATCCTTGCTATTGTTTCTTAATAACAAACCTGCAAGTAACGTTTTCTAGATTCATCTGGGATATTCCGTTCCGTATACTGCTGTAGAATTTGCCGTAATGTACTGTTAATTCATTTTTGCTAACGGAATATTGGCAGAAACCTGCACTCTACAAAGATCTCTATTAAAAATAGATTTTGTTACGATTCTCACGTGGTTTGACTAAGAAGTAACTGAGTTGTCTTGCTTTCCTCTGAACGTGCAATAACCTTATGTGTTTTTCGAGAACGATATGCTGCTCACGAGGAAATGCTTATCTGTCAGGGGCGGTTCTTCCTCGATGCGTGTGCATCACCGAGTCACCTATTGTTTTTTAATAACTTACATAGTTCTGTTTTATATTCTAGTGTTTAATTTTCAGTTATAAAGGTTCTCCAAATTATATGTTGATACGACGCCGCTCTCTTAGCGCCCGAGCGTCGATAATGCAGCTAGCTTACTTCCCAAGTAGTGAACACAACATTAGGAACATCCACAAGCCAACTCCGAAGATTAAACATCTGTGAGACCAGTGAAAGACAAACTGTAGTTCCAAGTTCCGGAAGTGTACCGCATTCCCTGTGAATGTGGGACACCGTATTGTGACTATGTGGGTTCGTAGAATTAAAAGTCCAAGTTACAGAAATTCAAAATGCTTTTTATTTCCGTGGAAACACACCTTGATCAAACCTTACAGTCGCAGAATTACGTAACATACACAAATACAATCTTCCAAGGTCGTTGACCTTGCAGGCACACGATACTCAGTTCCGATTACACTCTGTTTACAACTCTCGTTACGACTCTGACTTGGTGAGTCCCGGCTTCCTTATATACCTATACCACTACTCATGTTTCTAGACGTTTCTGGAATACTCTGTAACAAGCAAGAAATCGAAACTTCCAGTCAGCTATCTGTCTCTATATCTCAAAACTGCACTATCTGTCCCTTAACCCTCCGCGCCGAATCCTTTGTACGCGTCGCCGTCAGTCGCAACAGTATATAGGACAAACCGGAAGGACCATCGCTACCAGAACAAACAAACATGAACTGAGTATTCGTTTAATGCAACCTGAAAAGTCTGGGCTGGCAGAGCATTGTTTTGATAACGACCATAGAGCAAGCTTTCGGGAGACGACCATCTTGGCAAAATGCAACAGTTACTGGGAGCGGAGAATTTAGGGGGCTTTGGCCATTTCCTCCGAGAGGTACACGCTTAATCGTGATGTTGGATTTCAGTTCAGTTCCTTTTGGAAACCGGCCTTAAAATGGACTTAAGAAGCACATATCAATACAGATTGACAATCAAAGTTAAGTAGTTAAGTTTCTTTGACCCAATTAATTTTCTATACTCACGCCATCTCCTGACCTGACATTTAATTTAGTGAAAACAGTCTTTTGTTTAGTAATGCGAATTTTGATAGTGTTTTGTCTTTGTTTATATTTGTGTTATATCCAGCGATACATTTGTAGTTATAACATTTAATAAATATCCTGATGATGGGAGAGATGCACACTCTCGAAACGCCCGCCTTGGTAGCGTAGTGGTAGCATGTTTGCCTCACGTTCAAGAGGTCCCGAGTTGGAATCTCGGTCAGGGTGAGTTCCCTGGATACGGTATTTTCCCGGTGTTTTCCCTTATCCTCAAAGACGAATGTCGGGTAACTCTAAGCTCTATGGACCCCGGGCTCATTTGAGAATCATTTCACCCATCCCATTCATCGTGCGATATGACTTAACGTTGGAGGACGTAAATTACAACAACAACAAAAAACTCCCGAAACTTCGATTTTTAATCGTCTTTTCACCTGGCTTGCTTCCCGAAAACAACTTGAGCATAGTGATTCGTTATTAAGAGGCCAAGGTGACCGTAACACTTGTGGTGAGTGAGGTGAGGTTGGAGGGGCAGGCTAGTTACCATGGCTACGGTTTCGATTCATAGAAGCCTTATATTCCGCACCAACTCGTGTTGCCAACACAATACACGACATCCTTGCTACATTTTCGTTTATTTGAAAATACATTTGTTGGTAGAGTGGTAACCCGCTTGAAATGAGGCCCAAGTGTCATGTGCTACTGTTTAATATCAGTTGGCACCCTGTGTACAGACGTAATTTTTTAAACGATCAGTGATCATTGATATATGAAGTGTTTAATTTTTCATACTTAAAGAATTTATAATGAATCCAACGTCCGACTTGGTATGTCTCCAAACACCCTTTTCTTTATGGAAAAATGATGACAAATGCGACGTGGTAAATGTCGGTAGGCCAACACCAGTGTTATGTTTAGAAAAACTTTGGAGTGGAGCATCTTAAAAATACACCAGGACATTTAAGACACGTTGGTATGAGGAACATGATTGTGTCAGTTTGAAGGAGCTGAGAAAAACACTAACAAAATTGCAGGCGCTCTTCGGGGAGCTTACGTCTATATATTGTAATATCCGAGGGCTGTTCAATAAAGAATGATCACAATTCTTTTTGAGAACATACCTTTACTCATCCTCATAATTTTGATGGTACTCCTCAAAATAGTCTCCCCTGAATGCGATGTACTTGTCCCAGCGTTTCTGTCAGTCTTCAAAGACATGCTGGAAACCACTTTTGAGAGATCCTTCAAAATCGCCTTCGCAGCCTTCACCAGTGCTTCTGATGATGGACAATGCCTCCCACGAAGGCGTTTCTTCAAGTTAGGGAATATAAAAAAGTCATATGGGCTAAATCTGGACTATAGGGAGGGTGAGAGATGCACTTCACGTTGATTTTTGCAAGATATTCAGCAACAACCTTGGCAATATGCGGCCGCGCATTATCGTGGTGCAGCATCCAGCCTGCTTCACGGAAATGTGGTCTTTTGCGCCTGATATGTACTTGCAATGTTTTCAGGACATCCCTGTAGTGTTGTCCAGTTACTGATGTGTGTGCATGTACAAGATGCTGATAAACCATTCCATGAATATGAAAGAATGAAATGACCATAACTTTCCCAGCAGAAGCAACAACTTTTACTTTTGGGGGGGGGGGGGGTTGGTGATGAAGAAGATTTCCTCACTTAGCTTTGCTGTTTGTTCTCAGGATCAAAATGATGTAGCCAAGTTTCATCAGCAGTGATTATGTTTGATAAAAGCTCCGGATCTTCCTCTAACATCAACTTCAACTGCATGCAGACCTCCATTGCAGTGGTAGGCGATACTGAATAGGTCTGAACTTCCCTAGTTCTCACAGGCGGGAACCAGGAGTGCCAACAATAAAACTACTACGGCGTGTTTGTTTCAGATTAAGCTAACAGAATATAATAAGATTGAGTTTTAGTGCGAAAAATTATGACCGTAAAATTTATGATCATTCTTTATTGAACAGCTCTCGTACAATGAGAACGTTAAGCTTAACAGGCTTTTGCTTTTGGTATCCTTAGCTTTTTAAGGGCGCTGATGACCACGAAGTTTAGCGCCCTTAAACATCATCATCACCGTTATCATCATTAACAGGCTTTTCATGCAATATCCCATTAGGAATGTAGACAAGAAATGTCATTTCACGGAACCAATGAAACAGAGGACTCTTTAAATAAAGGTCATTTTAAGCAACTTTTGAATTTATATACAGAGGGAAGCCCCATCGAAATTCAAAACCACTATTCCAGTATAAAATCCGTTTTTACGATATTGATTTTGCGAATTTAGGTTAGCCAGTTTTCCAAGTCATCTAACCAATTCGCCCAGAGCCGCGCCTGTTATCTACATTCACTATAATTTCGCAAAACTTGCAAAACAGTATCTTTGCATCTGTAGAAAACACACTGCCACCAAACTCAATCACTAACTTTCGCAAGAAACTGTCTACTTCCCTTTAATTTTTACGGCTTTACTTGCAAGAAGTAAAATGTTGACTGGATGGCAAATGCAGCTGTAACAAGCGCTACTCTCTGGAGAATACGTCTGTGAGGAATGTGCTGACATAACAACCGTAGCGTTATCTGAGAAAGATTACGGCTCTGCTTTCAACTATCAACAAGATTTACTGGGCTCTTATAAAGCAATCGCTCCAGCAGTACTGAATACAAGTTGCGGGCGAATGAACAGAGATAGGACATCTGTAATGGGGATTTTGTTATGGTGGATTATTTTGGATTTATCGAAGGCCTTTGACAGCGTTGATCATCAATTGTTAATGATTGGGCAGTTATGGTATAAGGGAGACGGCAGGTCAGTTAATTAAGAGATATTTACAAGGACGGGTACAAAGTACAGAAATAACATGTAAATTGAATCAAACAAAAACAAAATATGAATTCGCCTTAGTAACTGTAAAATATAGAGTCCCACTAAGGTCTGTGCTTGGGCCTTTATTACTCACCTTATTACTAATGACTTACCGGTTCCTAATAATGTTAAAGCTAGGTCACATGCTGAGGTAAAACAGAGGACAATCTAATTACTAATATACTTTCACGTACAGATAAAATATTCAAATTGCTTATCAGCAACAACCTGGTTAATAATCTAGATAAGACAAGCATAATATATTTTAAAATCAGTAAACTCCTATCTAGTAATATGAGAATTACAATGGAAAATGAAGAAACCAACATCAGATGATCGCTTATTCCTTGGTCTACACATCGACAAAAATTTATCTCGGATAAAAAGTGTAAACTCTGTATGCAATAAAATCAAAAAGGGTATTTATTTGTTAAATCATGTGACATATTATCCGGATAAACCTCATTTAAAATTTATTTACAATGAAATTATCATTCTCATTTGGGGTACAACGTATAAAGGTAATTTAAAGCGACTATTTGTATTACAAAAGAGGTATGCAAGAATCATATGTTCACTAAAATCAAGGAACCCCTGTAAGGAAGTTTTTTTTAAATGAAAGAATATTAACTGTGGTGTCATTATACATTTATAGGGTTATTGTTCTAGTCAGACAAAAATCAAATATAAAGACTAATAGCAATATACGTCTGCCTAGGACAAGAAGGCAAGCTAGTGGCTCAGTGGTTAGACCGCTTGGCTCTCACCAAGGCGGCCTGGGTTCGATCCCAGGTGACAGCAAAGTGAGATTTGTGATGGACAACACGGCGCTGGGGCACGTTTTCTCCAGGATCTCCGGTTTCCCCTGCCATCTCATTCCACTGGCGCTCCATCTTCATGTCATGTATCATCAGTGTCATCGCCTGCGGTGCCGTATGTAGTAAAAGTGGACGTTAAACACTACACATTTCATTTCATAAGGCAAGCTAGAGGAATGTGTAACGTAATCACTTTTGCTGGCCACACGGTGTTCATGCTCGCCTTCCCAGTATCACAAGATTCTAGGTTTGTTTAAAAGACACAAGTGTTGTCACATAACTCACCAACACCTATCACTGCAGTTAGTGACGCGATCATTAGATCTGGCAGCATGGGTGAATCATATGTACTCTCATCCATTCATTTCGTAGTAAACAGATCCACTAACAGATCAGATAAATAGTTCAAACTCCTCTCGTTCATTTGTCCCTTGCCTTCTTGTGCTGGGCAGACAGTACACACGATACTAGAACCAAAAGTACGAGGGATGTTCAATAAAGAATTATCACTTTTTTTTGACAACGGACCTTCACTCATCTTCATAATTTTGATGGTACTTCACTAAACAGTCTCCCCTGAATGAGATGCACTTCTCCCAGGGTTTCTGTCAGTCTTTAAAGACATGTTGGAAACCATTTTTGAGATATCCTTCAAAATCACCTCCGCAGCCTTCACCACTGCTTCTAATGATGGATAATGCCTCCCACGAAGGCGTTTCTTCAAGTTAGGGTATAGAAAAGAGACACATGGGGCTAAATCCGGACTATAGGGAGGACGCGGGATGTACTTCACGTTGATTTTTGGAAGATATTCAGCAACAACATTGGCAATATACGGCCGCGCATTATCTTGGTGGAGCACCCAGCCTGCTTCACGGAAATGTGGTCTTTTGCGCCTGATATGGACTTGCAATGTTCTCAGGACATCCCTGTAGTACTGTCCAGTTAGTGATGTGTGTGCAGGTACAACATGCTGATAAACCATTCCATGAATATCAAAGAATGAGATAACCATAACTTTCCCAGCAGAAGCAACCACTTTTGCTTTTTCGGGGGTTGGTGATGAAGGAAATTCCCAATATGGGCTTTGCTGTTTGCTCTCAGGATCAAAATGATGTAGCCAGGTTTCATCAGCAGTGACTACGTTTGAAAGAAACTCCGGATCTTCCTCTAACATCAACTTTAACTGCATGTTACCTCCATTGCAGTGGTAGGCGATACTGAAGATGTCTGAACTTGCCTGTTTCTTACAGGCGAGAACCAGGAGTACCAACAATGAAACTACTACGGCGTGTTTGCTTCACATTAAGGTAACAGAATACAATAAGACTGAATTTTAGTGCGAAAAATTATGAACGTAAAAAAATTATGATAATTCTTTATAAAACAGCCCTCGTAATATGTATAAGGAAGGTAAAGGTAGTTTCTTGGCAAGAATCCATTTGTGATTGGAAAAGTATTATACAATAAGTTACCACTCAATATTAAACAAACATGAGGCCCAGGGTTCACTAAGCAGTTTAAAAATGATTTAATCGATGGTGCTTTTTATGACATAGATAAATATTTGCAAATATGCTAAATAAATAAGCTGTGATGTATATGTGATGTAGGCTGATCTAATGTTAAAAATATGGCAACACTAATACGAATTTGTAAGTTACTTGTTACATACGTTTGAGAACTACGTGCTGAAACAAGGAAGATGATGTGAACGTCTGAACCTGCTTCATCCAGTAGAGTATTTATGACTAAAGAGTATGTGTGTCAGCCTTCAAACCATTATTGTACGAGGCGTGTCCGTAAAATAAGGTCTCCAAGGCGCTGGAGCGGTGAGGAACACTATTACGCGAGTTCCGGCAACACTGGCGTGTAGCTTGGTTTCACCCCTTCAAATCCCCAGCACAACGTACACGTTGCAACCATTAGTCTTGGCTGGGCAGCCGTTTGCGATGCAGCTTCCTATCACTTCCACCGCCAAGTGCGAGTTGCGTGCAGTGATCCGTTTTTTGAGAGCCAAGGGCACTACCCTCACTGAAATTCACCGCCAGTTATGCAAATTCTATGGGCCACAGTGTATGAACATCAAAAACGTGCGAAAGTGGGTAAGAAAGTTCAAAGACGGACGTACAGACGTCCATGAAGAACAGAGTTCTGGTCGGCCTTCGGTTTCAGCCGAAACAATTGCAAAAGTGGATCAAGAAATGCTTAAAGATCGGCGTGTCACAGTTCGCGAGCTGTGTGAACTGATCCCTGAAGTCAGTAAGACTACGATTAACAAGATATTTATCGAACATTTGCATTATCGCAAGGTGTGTGCGAGGTGGGTCCCCAAAATGCTCACCGAAGACCATAAACAGCAACATGTTGAAGCAGCCCACCTATTCCTTGAGCGCTATGCAGAACAGGGCGAGGAATTGTTGGATTCAATTGTCACTGGCGATGAAACCTGGGTGCACTACACAACACCAGAAACTAAAGAACGTTCTCGTCAGTGGCGGCATTCGAATTCGCCGAAGCCACGAAAGTGATTGCCAGCGTGTTCTGGGAGAGAAAAGGTGTATTGTTGTGCGAGTTTATGCCTACCGGCACAACAATGAACACCGCTAGCTACTATGAGACTTTTAAAACATTGCGACGTGCTATTCAAAATCGAAGGAGGGGAATGCTGACGAAGGGAGTGATTTTTCATCACGACAACGCTCGTCCCCATACTGCACATGCAACGGCTGATCTCCTGCAGTCCAGACTTAGAACCTAGTGATTATCATCTGTTTCCTGAGTTGAAGTCACACCTGGGTGGAACATATTTCCAGACCGACGATGATTTCAAAAACGAGGTTGAGCTTATCTGCGCAACTTGGCGAGAGAGTGCTATGACAAGGGTATACAAAAACTGCCACAGCGCATGCAAAAGTGCATCGATCGTAATGGTGATTACGTTGAGAAATAGATGTAAGTTCCGCCTTTCCATCAGTGTAACATTCATTGACAATAAACATGTTTTCTATATTAAATAAAATTGGAGACTTTACGGACACGCCTCGAGGATGTCTGGAGAGTGCCGTCTTTGTCTCGCTGTGAGGCGAACGACCGACTGCATTCTAGAACTATGACTGGAGGTATAAAAGCCAGCAAAGTGTTAAAGTGGGTTCAGTTACTTAATTGCGTGTGCAGTTGTGCAGTAATTGTGAGAGTGTGGACATCTGTACTGTAACGCAGTGATTTCTTTCGTTTGTTTACGTGCAGCGGAGCACTGAGTCGACCTTGAAGACTGCTGTTAGTAGGTCACGTCATTTTTACTGCTGCATTGAGTGTACAAAGTTACTGTTTGCTGCAATAGAGAGCATTTTAAATTTCTGGAAACAAGACTTTTCATTCTACGAACCCGCAAAGTCACAGTAATGAGACCTTACTATATGTAGTAGAGAAAGTCTTGATTGTGTGACGCATTAATTTGTTTTGTGTCAGATATATTTAATAAATATTTACTTAAATTTGGAAGTTTATGAACAAAGTATATGCTAACCATAACGTTGTTGTAATTTACGTCCTCCAACGTTAAGTAATATCGGACGACGAACGAAATTGGTGAAATGATGCTCAAATGAGTCTGGCGTCCATCGAGCTTAGAGCTACTTGACATTCGTCTTTAAGGATAAAGAAACCCACTGGAAAAACCTTATCCAGGTAACTCAACCTGACCGAAATTCGAACTCGGTACCTCCTAAACGTGAGGCAAACACGCTACCAGCTACGCTACCGAGATGCTAACTATAGCTGAAGTTAAACTCCTATCAATATAATTGTTGATTCCAATCCAATATCAATGATGTGTGTGTGAGTGTCTGTATATGTAGCTTGATCACGGCTCCAAATTGTTTTTTCCCCTGATATATTGGTGTTTGTACTTATTTCAATAAGGCGGTAATATTAACTTATCAAACGATTTAAATGTATTAGTGTAACCGAACAGTGCAACACTGGCATAAAACTACACAAACATTAATTTATAATAAGTCAATATTGTGCACTCTCGCGGATACAATTCGGGCACTACATGTAGTATATAAGGAACGGTTGTCAATCAACGTTAACTTAAACGCGTGCTCTCGACTGTGCCCAAAAAGGAAGCAGCAGCCCGGGCGAAGCACTGCCCTCCTCTCCGTGCGCAGCAGCCTGCATCTGCAGGCGCAGCAGCGCCTGCCCTCTTCCAGCCAGCAGTGCCTTCTCCTGCACTGGCAAGCAGCAGCAGTCCAGCCAACCCTGTCCTAGCAGACTTGCTAGAGTTAGCGCGGCGAGCTACTCCCTCGGCAGCAACTCCGGAGCCAGAGTCCAGAGGAACACAGACAGACAGACGAAACTGCAGGCCCACAAGGTCAAAGCCAAGGGTCCCGACTTAGGTTGGGACCCGGAGTCCACCCCCATCGGCGCGTTTAACAGCGCTCGACCCTCTGAGGGGAGCCGGATGGCACCTGCTACAGACAAAGACATACCAAGTACCAGCCGCCAGGTAAGTCCTGACGAAATGAGCTGTAGAACCTCTGCATCCTCATCCTCTTCCGGCCCAAGGGTAAATCTCGTGAAGGCCAAGGCCCAGGCACAAAAGAAGCAGAAGAAGGCCTCCCGCCTTCTTAACCAAGGGATAGCTGTCCCGATCTCTCCAGTCCCCAAACCAGGGAGCTCCAACACCGTCATCCCCCTCCAGGGCGTCTCAACTCCCCTACCGGAGAGCGACACAGACACCGAAGGTTTTGTCACCGTGCAGGGAAGGCGCCGGCGCCGGTTCGAAGCCGGAGGGTGCTGCTCCCAGCACCCCTGCAGTGCACGCGGACGCCAAGAGCTCCCGCACACAAAAGGCGGCCAGAATTACGCCAATTGTGTCGGACCCGTTCCCCAACCACATAAAGATTATGAGGGAACTGAGGGCCAAGCTCCAGGCTAGCTTCCAGGCCACCCGTTTTCCAAGTCGGGTGGTCATAAAGACCACGAACCCGGAGGACCATGAAGCCGCCAGGGGGGTGCTGCGCGAAGCGGGGATAGAATTCCACACGTTCTCGCTGCAGCGACCTAACCTGGTGCGCAGTCATCCGAGGTCTTGGCTCTGACTCCGACCCGGAGGACATAAAGGTAGGCCTGGCGGAAGAACACGGCATTACGCCGCGTACCGTGGTCCAGCTGACCAGGCAAGTCCGCGAGGAAGGCAAGGAGCCCGTAAGGACCCCCATGCCACTATTCCTGGTAATAGTGGAGAAGGAGGGAGAAGGTCTTCCCAAAATTGACGAGGTGTCCCACCTCTACAACACTAAAATCAGGATTGAACCGTACCATGGCAGAGAGGGGCCAGCCCAATGCTACAGATGCTTGGGCTTCCATCACGCAAGCCATGCGTGCGAGAGAAAGACCGCCTGCATACGATGTTCAGGCCCACACCATGTCAATGAATGCCCGAACACCAGAGAGGAGAAAAAGTGTGCCAACTGCCGAGAAGCCCACATAGGCATCTACGGCGGCTGTCCCGCTAGACTGCGCATAGTGCAGGCAAGACAGGGCAGAAACACAACCAGGGAGCCAGCACAAGTTCGGCCTGGAGTCAGTTTTGCCCAGGCGCTGAGCAAGCACGAGCAAGTGCTGCAGCAGGCCGAGGCAAGCCAGACTCCGGCAGCGACCCAGTCAGTAAGCTCTGGAGCTACCGCCAAACAAACACCAGCTGCATCTGCAGCAAAGCCACAGCGGCCTCCTCGCCAGAAGAAGGCCACCGCAGCCCGGCGGGAGAAACCGCCGGCAACTGCGGCAGCAACGGCCGGGCAATCCGCCCAAGAATCTGCGGGGAGACAGAGCGGCCCTGCTGCCACTGCTCTCCCCCCTCTACCAGTTCCAGCTACAGTGGCTGCAACAGCCAATGAGGGAGAGGCACCCCTCCCTACGACACCTGCGCCGCCTTGGGACACTGGCGTCTCAAATGAGGACTTGGCGGAGTTCCATGAGCTTTCTCCCTGGTTCGCAGAACTAATTCATCGCTCCCTCCCATTCTGAGGCGCTGCAGGGAGCAACTGACAGATCCCCGCATCCCTGCTCTGCAAAAGCACAGCATTATGCAACAGACTGAACGGCTCCTCTTCCCTGACTCCAGCTCGTAAATAGCGTTGAGAAAAACTCAGCGAACATTGAGAGCCGCGTTCTGGAAGGCAAACGGAGTCCGGGAACAGAGACCGGGCATCTTGGAGTTTGTAAGTGACCACGGGATTGACCTCCTTATGGTATGCGAAACGCACCTGCATGCTGGTGTACAATTTAACCTGCCAAGTTACGCCGTCCACCGAGCCGATAGAGTCGGCCGGTGGGGCGGCGGTACAGCTATATTCATAAAAAATTACATCACCCATTTTCCCATTACCATCCCTCCGCTTCAACACTTGGAGCCGACCGCCATAAGGCTCTCCTTGGGCAGTTCAGACCTAGTGCTTGTGGCGGTGTATGACTCGCCCAACCATCCCTTCTATGAAGCGGATTACAGGGCACTCCTCAACCTAGACCACCGAGTGTGCATAGCCGGCGACTTCAATGCCAAACACCCAGGATGGAACAGCCGTACCCAGAATGATAGGGGAAGGAGCATCAACCGCCTCATCTGCGGAGACCCAACCCTTCATGCGCATGGCCCGCGGGGTCCAACGCACTTCCCGCCTCGTGGCAGGGCGGACGTCATAGATTTCGCAATCACCAAGAACATTCCATTTCATCTGGACCTCACGGCGGTGAATGCTCTGGATTCTGACCACAACCCAGTTGTGATCAATTCAGACGTTACCGTCGCAGCTCTGGCAACGGCTGACTGGGTGGATGAAGTCGACTGGGATGCCGCCATTCTTGACATCCAAAACTCCGTGGAAGCCCGCCCTCGAATCGACTCTGTGGAGTCACTCGAGGCGGCAGCCAGGGAGTTCTCCACATCAATCCTCAACGCGGTCCGTGCTCACACACACCACATTCCAATAGACACGCCAAACCCCACAGATATCCCAGGATCCATCAAACAACTCATAAGGGCTAAAAACGCCGTAAGAAAGCTGTGGCAGAGATTTCGCCATCCCAGGATAGGAGAAGTACACCAGAGGTTCAAATCCCTGGCAAGACGACTCCTAAGAACACACCGCAAAGAGGCCTGGGAAAACAGGTTAAGGCAAACCAATCTCCAGGAGAGAAAACCATGGCGAATAGTCCGTAGCCTGCGGAAAGACAAAACCGTACACCAGCATCCCCTACATAGCCCTAGAGGTCGACTCGTCTACGAGTCGAAAGAAAAGGCAGAGGCGCTAGCAGATTATCTGGAGGCTCAATTCCAACCCAGGGTAGAGCCAATGGACGATGACCATGCTGACCTCGTGGAACAGGTGGTGGATGACTTCCTAGAAGCTCCGCCCCCTGACCACGAGGAGTTCCACATTCCCATCGTTACCCCTAGAGAGTTAGCGACCACGCTTAACTCTCTAAGAACCAACAAAGCACATGGGCAGGACCGTGTGACAGAGGAAATACTCAAGCACCTTCCACGAAGAGCCGTGGTTCACTTAACCCGGATTTATAACGCATGCCTATACATGCGCCACTTTCCAGCTATCTGGAAGGAGGCGCGCGTGGTGTGCGTTTTAAAGCCGGGGAAAAATCCGGTTTTTCCTTCCAGTTACCGCTCAATCAGCCTTCTCCCAGTTTTATCGAAGGTATTCGAAAAACTGCTCCTCTCCCGGCTCCTTCCTGATCTGGAGGAAAGGGGCCTAATCCCGGAACACCAGTTTGGCTTCCGTTCTGGCCACTCCACGACCGAGCAGCTACTGCGGGTTGCCGAGAAGGCCTCCCTGGGGTTCCAGGAAAGGTCTAAAACGGTAGCAGTGCTGCTCGACGTGGAGAAGGCATTCGCCACTACCTGGCATGAAGGACTCATTTACAAACTCCTGGAGCATGAAATTCCCCGTCCATACATTTCCTTGGTGGCCGGTTTCCTCGGAAACCGAAGCTTCCGAGTAAAGATGGAGGGGAAGCTGTCCACCAAGCGGCCCATTGGCGCTGGAGTACCGGAAGGCAGCGTGCTGTCGCCGGCGCTCTTCGCAGCTTACATGGCCGACATCCCAACGCACCACAACACCCAAACCTGTCAGTATGCGGACGATCTCATGATCTTCGCAGTCAATAGGAATTCACGGTACAGCTTCCGGCAAATCCAAACCCAGCTCCGGGCTATTGGCGAATGGAACGCAAAATGGCGAATGGCAATTAACCCGGAGAAGAGCTCTGCTATTCTCCTGGCGAAAACCATAGCCAACCGGTTGCAGCAGAACTTCGTTTTACGGCGCCGTCGAATCCCTTGGGTGCAAACGGCGAAGTATCTCGGGGTGACGCTGGACCGTAAGTTAACTTACGTTCCGCACGTCAAGGGCAAGGTCCAGCTGGGGCACGTCGCACTCCGGAGCCTATACCCTATCTTCAGATCAACCATGCCGATCCGTCTCAAACTCCAACTTTATCGGGCGATCATTCCGCCTATGATTCTGTACGGCTGTGAGATCTGGGGAACAGTGGCTAATACCACTTTCGTCAGACTCCAGACGCTGCAGAACAAGGCACTACGCATCATCTACGATACAGGCTGGAGATTCCCGTCTCATATCCTACATGAGCACTCCCAGATCCCGTACATTGTCGATGTCATTCGCGAGAGGGCACGATCAATTTACGACAAAATCCAAATGCACCCCAACCCTTTAGTGAACTCCCTGGGAAGTAATGACCCGAGAGATCAAAGACGCTTGCCGTCCTTCAGACTGCCGAGAGACGTCCTGGGACCCCTTGGGTAACCCAAGGAAGACCACAGATGTCTCTGGGACCAACGTACACGCCGAGGGACCAAGCACTACACAACCCGTACCCAAAACGGAGCAAAAAAATTAATTCGTGTCTCCCAAAAAGGGAGAACGATTAAGTGCAGCTGCCCACGACAAAGAGGGGCAACCCATTCCAAACCCTTCAAAAATTTCAAACAGTCAACAATTTCAAACACCCCAGCAGAACATGGAACTACTAGCTCATTTCGCAGGTTAAGCCGCAAAGCGGCTAGGTACTGCGGCATATGACACCCGGACGGGGAAAGCCCCGCCCGACTAGGACTACCTCTGGACCTCCGGAACGTTAACTTGGACAAAGGTCTAACCTTTCGCCAACACATCAGGGACCGAGCGGCTAAGGTACAGGGAGCAATTGCTTCACTGTATCCAATGCTGGGGTCAACCTCGATGCCAGTTGGCATGAAGTTGTACCTTTTCCGAGCGCTGGTAATCCCGGTTATGCTGTATGCCTGTGAGATCTGAGGCATGGCCGCAGACAGCGTGCTAGCATGGCTCCAACGTGCACAGAATAGAGGACTCAGGTCTATATATTCTGTGGGTCCTTATTTTCCTACCAGGTTGCGACACGAGGCCTCGAGTCTCCCATACGTGGAGGATGAAATCAGGCGCCGGGCATCAAAATTGTACGCAAGTTAACCATCTCATAGAAGCGCCCTTGTCAGATCCCTGGGAGATTATGACCCCCCTAGACGTCGCTCTACTCAGCACCGGTTACCCCGCATAGCTTGCGGGCATCCGAGATAACCAGGGAGCTAATCAAACAGCAGCTAAAGCTGAGCTCCACATAATCCTTCCAAGCTGCTTGGCATCAAAATTATAAACCCAAAATTTAAGTAAATAAAACACCAGGGTGCAAGGTGTTGCATCCTGTCCTTCAACCCCCAGGTACATACTAGTAACCTCAGGAAAATTCATCATCCTATAAATTAACATTTCACCCTACAATATCCCGATATTTACCTTACCTGCGGTAAAACCATTAAAACGGGTGGGCACGCAGCAAAAACCTTCTAGCTTCATACAGCCAGCCAGCACCACATGGCATGGCAACATAGCGGGGAGGTCCGATGCTACAGGGTCAACTTTACGGTGCATCTGCACCTTTCAAATCCAGTTTCAATGTCGTCTAAATCTTGGCGCGATATGCGACTCTAGGCCACGGAGTACAAAGTGGCACCAACCCATGTAGCGATTATGACTTCCCTTTTGATTTATTTTATAAATATTTACTATTGATCTATGTATCAATTATTTAATCATTATCGGTACGAAGTCAAAGCAATACACACGTAAGTTTTTACATGTTATCTAAAGTACATGCTTTCCTTGTTGATATTAATATGGCACTATGACCACCTCTGTAGCGTAGGGGTAGCATGTCAGTCATATGTTCAAGAGGAGCCGAGTTCGAATCTGCAGTTTTCTGTATAAGGTTTCCAATGAGTTTTTCCTCTGTCCTGAACGATGAATGTCGGGTAACACTAAGCTCTAAGTACCTTAGACTCATTTGAACATCATTTTACCCATCTAATTCATATGATATAACCGTTGAGGACGTAACTTAAAGAAAAAGATTGCAAAAATGAACTTATTACTAAATTATCTGAAAGTGCAAGGGAATGTGAGACTACAGCAGGCCTTAAGGAATTCTCAAAAATTTAAAGAGAGGGTTACCATTATTTTTGTACGGCCAAGAGCGAAACTGGAGAAAAGTGTAACTCTTGGGAAAATTCACAAAATAACAAGGAATATCTCCAAAATATTTTGATTTATAAAATAAATTATTTGACATAAATTGTTTATTTTCACGAGATACATTTTCTGCGAGAAAAATTTTGTCTAACTCTAAAGCCCCATTTACATAGAAACTTAACATTACGCGAGGATTTGAACGAATGACATGAATGTGTAATTCACAATGATATTATAACGTCAACATCAAAATAAAATAAGTACATTATCAATATTATTAAACATCTTCAAATATTGGCAGTGAGAATGTTTTTAATTCAGTTTGTACTACTGTCCGCAACGAAAAACAGCTCCCTGAAAGGAATGCGCCCCCTTACACAATGGGAGCAGGACAGCGAATGTGTGTGACAGAGAGCGCATGCTGCCCAAGGAGCAGACCGTTAAAAAACATGCGCACTATTCACTCTGTACTCTAAAACCGAGAAGATTCATTCACAAAAGTAGAAGCCGTCAGAATGTTTTTGAATTTTCTGTAACTAAACTGACATGGGGTGTCATAAGCTACCGAGGAGGGGGGGCCTAGGAACATTTCCCAAACCCCTCTGCGTCTCTTCTCCCGGAGATGACATAAATACAAGATGAGATAAATACGAGGGCGCGCCTCGTATTTATGACACTAATTGATAAAAGGACTAATGTATATAGAATAGTAACCAACTGTATATATTTATTATATTTATATTATTTTGACGAAGCCGAAAATTCTGTATGAATTCCTCTGGTGAATAAATATGAATATGAATCATCGCGAGCATATATAAGCTTGTCTCCACCTTAAAAGACAGTATGGAAGTAAATGAAATTATATATATATTGTCACCCGAACATCGGAATTCCCGGTAGAACCGGCTGGCAGGTGGGGCCAGACGGGAAGCGTTTGGACCACGCCTACCCATTTATCTCGTGTCACTAACTAAGGGGATGATTAGAAGAGCGGCACGAGCCCTGTACCGTCTCTTTCCCCTCCCGTGACGTCAGGAACCTTCGGGATGATTCACTGGACCGCGAGACTTCCAGAAACAGCGATCTTCCTATAAAAAGGGACTGCAGATGGCGAGTCAGTCAGTTCTTGGCGAGCAGCTGTGAGGAGCGCCGTGCTAGTGAACGGAATGTAAGACTGTGTACGTGTTACAGAGGAGTTGTACGTAATTGTGAGTGTAGAGTGGACCTGTGACAGACGAACTGGCGAATTGTAATTGTGTGCATTACGTAATTCTGTGTAATCGGCAAGTGTTTCAACTGTAATTCGGTGGAAATAAAGAACATTTTGAGTTTGTGCAATTGGACTTTTAATTTCACGAACACACAAAGTCACGGTATATATAACAAACGGGAATTCTCATTAGCCTGGTCCTTTTTTATCATCGCGTTGTTGCCAATCGTTAATAACATGGTATAAATAACTATTTATAGTAATTTGCAGCTTTGAACACACTGTCGTATGCAGAATATTTTCTGCCAGATTATGTCATTATCACAGTCGTTTTGTGTTTCTATGGGACCAACTTTTTCGAAAATGCTTGTTTTTCGGTATAAGTCCGATATTTGCTATTTCTCTGTTCATCATGCGGTAACTATAAAGCTTACTGCTATAATACTACAAGAACCTTTTCTTAAGTAGAGAAGACTACAGTGCTTCTACCTGCCAAGTTAGAATTCTCCATCATAAATCAGACGTGTGTTATTTTTTACATTAAGTAATTTCGGAAATTTTATATATATACGTACTGGAAAATGTAGGCAGCGAGAAACTTTTTTGTTATTGGATTTACATCGGGGGTCTAAGCGAGAGAAATGTAAAGGAGTGTTGAAGCTAATTTTTAAAAGAAACTGCAGTCCTCTTAATTTCTTGCATCCGTCGCTTGTGTCAAACCAAAGACATTCTGTATTCAAAGAAACGGCGACACGCGCGAAGCAAGCCACCGTCCGGCTAATGTAAACAGAGAGCCTGCAATGTGATGCAGTCAAAATGAACAAACACAGTTTGCAAGAGTTGTTAAGAGTATGTTTATAGCGTGTGAAACATTGTGAATAGCTACGTGAAGCTATTTAACAGTTTTGTAAATCCATTACGGAAGGGGAAACTAAGAAGAAAGGAAGTATTTGTAAACTAAGATGTAAGGATCGCACGTTAATATTGAATGTCTTAATTTATTTTTCAAGTAAAATTGGTATTATTAGTCACGTGTTCAGAAACATTAATGTATACTGTAGAATAAAAATGGAACGAATGAACAGTGACATATGAACTCCATAAAAATAGATCGGGGAAACAAATGAAAATAGTACAAAGTTAAGTGCGGCGTATTGTTCATTCTTTTCTGCTTGTAAACCTTCTATCCACGCTGAATCTAGTTTTGGCAAGGGTAAACAGTGATGACGGCACCCTACCTAAACTCTCAAGGGCCACTTTGAATCGGTCCCTACACGATTTGGGGTTCGAATATGAAACAAGTGGTAACAAGTGTATACTAATAGAAAGAGAAGATATAAGATTTGTGGTCGAGGCTAATGGACGACGCAATGGAAGGAACTGCACCCTTATCAGATGACAGTGAAGAAGCATTAAAGTAATCTACATAAAACATATTTATGCCCGATTTCACCAACAGATGTTAAAATCGACGTTAACAAATGTAACGTAACAATTATAACAGCGCTAACAAATCTGCTAAATTTCTTGCATTTCACCAAACTGCTTTCTGAAAATATTAACAAACACGTGTTAACGCCATCAAACTTGTACATTTTACAGCTATAGAAGGCTATGGATGAGTCGTATTATTTTCTGAACGTACTGCGATGCGCTTTTGTTTTCATTTTCGTCTGCACACAGCTGAAATGATGGATAAACAATAAACAAAAGCCATGAAACAAATTTCTCATCGATGGAAAAAGAATTGTTAATTGAATTGGTGACGAAGTATAAGGATATCGTGGAAAATAAGACGGATGTGGTGAATGTAAAAGAGAAAGATATCACGTGGGGAAAAAATTGGAAACGAATTTAATTCAACTGTATGTGTCATTACTAGAAACACGAAACATCTTCTTCGGTATTACGCAAATTTAAAACGAGGTGCGAAGAAGGACGAGTAACTTGAACGTTTCAAGACGGGAAGTGGACAGTTTATTATCCACATAATTCAGTGAATTATAAAATCAAGAAGTTATTAATACTTGAAGCAAAGGCGAGATCGGCATGTTCCTTTCGATGCTTGTTCTAACTGATTATTACGTAAATTTAAAACGAGGAACGAAGAAGCACAAGTGACGAGTTACTTAAAAGCTTCAGGACGGGAGGTGGACAGTCTATTATTCACATAATTCAGTGAACTATAAAGTCGCGAAGTTATTAATACTTGAAGCAAAGGCGATATCGCCATATTCCTTTCTATGCATGATCCAACCTCTCTTGTACTTCTGCAGTAACCTTCATAGCAACCTGTTTCGATAGTCTATACCTCTGTCGATAATTTTCTTCTGATAGATCCTCAAAATAATTTCTCCTAATAGGCCGTTCTCTATTACGAATGCCATTTAGACTGTCTTACATATACCAAATGGAAAACAACAGCTGCGTTTACGCCCGCCATCTTGACTATTAACTTTTGTTAAGGACTTAACATCAGAAATTTGGCTTGTTAGTTTAACAAGAGATTTAACACGAGTGTTAAGCTAACACTTGTTGGTCAAATGCAATTTTTGTTATAACTATTGTTAAACACATGTTAAGCCTTAACATCTGTGGTGAAATCGGGCATTAAATCGTTTATCATGGCATGCCTCCATTTGGTTTGTTGTCAGTTATATTTTTGTCTGCAAAATCTTGTTTTGAAATACTAAAGTAACAAGTAAAAGGAGGAGCAAAAATTAAAATACATGCACTCAATAATTGAATCTCTTAAATTAGAGTTTAATAGTAGTGTAGATAGTTCTGTAGTAATGATGTATCATTTACAATAGAATATGAAAGCGGCAGACCGGTCGCTGACATGGCCGATTGAGCGTAAGGTACATATTGCAACAGGGTGCCCCATAAGACCTGTACTGTCTTCTAAGCGTGAGACGCGCTTTAGTTCGGCCCCGTCTCTCCCAGAAATAGCATCCACCACACACGTTATCATGCGAGTTATCTTAACACTAGAAGGACCGCACTTGAAATGTTCTACGACTTTTAATTAATATTTATGACAAACACGTCCACAGAGAATTAAGCGTTTTGGACCTTTCTAAAAACTGGTACAAACAACTCCTCCTAGAAGGACCGCCATCCGTCATTTTGACGCGCACGGAAGTGTGAACAAGCCTACGGATCTGTCCACATCTGTTGTTTACCTTCCTGATTGGTTTATGGCACTCTGCAGACCCTTTGTCGCTGAGCAAGAAAGCTTTATTGCCCAAGTGGCGCAATTCGTGCTACCACTTATGAAAGGTGTTGAAGCAAAACCCTTTCTGCTGTAGTTGCTATGGTCGAATACCTGGGAACCACCAGTTTCCAGAAAAAATTCGCTGAAATTTTATGGTTTATGCGATTTGATGACATGGACACACGTTTTCAAAGACTAAATACAGATCGTTTTGTAGCTGTTCCTCCTGTCTGGAATCCTTTTATTGCCAATTCCTTGCAGGGTTACATACCAAGTGAAAATATCACTGTGGATGAGCAATTATTCGCTTGCAAGGCTAGATGCTCTTTCACTCAATATATGAGCAATAAACCGGACAAATCTGGAATAAGATTTTGGCTTACAGTTGATGCAGATTCAAAGGATCTGGCGAATGGTTTTCCTTACCTGGGCAAAGACGAGCAGCACCCCACAGGTGTTCCTCTTGCAGAGCATGTTGTAATGCGTCTTATACAGCCCTTTGTTTTTGCAGGAAGAAGTATTACAGTTACAATTTTTCCACAATCAAATACCTTGCAGTAATTTTGACGTGTAAAAATACAAGCATTGTGGGCACAGGAAAGAAATGTAGAAGGGAAATCCCTCAATCAGCAAAATGTGCTGCAGCACCTTTGCAGATAATAGTACTTTATATGTCAGTGACATAACTCTGACATGCTATCAGGGAAAGAGAGCAAAAATCTGCTTCTTTTGAATTCAATGCATGACACAGTTACTATAAATAAACAACATCCTAAACAGTTACCAGAATCAGTGGCGTACTACAACAGCAAGTACGGCGTTGACGTAGTCGATCAAACGGCTCGACTGTACGCAGTGAAATATGGATGCAGAAGGTGGCCTATGCAAGTTTTTTTTTCAATGTGTTGGCCTTGGCAGCTATTAATGGATGGGTACTCTATAAGGAAGTAACAGGTGAGAAAGTAAACACACGTCAGTTCATATGCAACTTAGCAGCAAGTATGTTTGTGGACCATTTTTAGGCAGCGCTAAATACACGGTATTAGGTGCTACGATGCTGCAGCTGGCATTGAATGAGCGAAATCAAGTTTACAAGTGTTTTTTTCTACTATATAATGTGGTATTAAAGATTTTGTGTTGAAACACATGTGTCTGCTAAGGTAAGTTATCCATTTTACATTTGGTTACCGCCTATATTTGAATTAATTTTTAGGCTTAAAAGTGTTCATTCTACCGTGTAATTCTTCAGCAAAAGTAAAATTTGATACTGTGTAAATAATACTAAATAAACTGGTATGCATCCAAATTTGTTTACCATTAGCTCAAATAAAACCGTACCCATCAAAATGACGGGTTAATCCTTCTCGGTAGACCATACTCGCCGGTCCATCTAGTGTTAACGCGGGGAAGCACCACGTTTTTTACAGTCACCTCACCTGAAAATAACAAGAAAATACATTAATTTTGTGATTAAATTAATTTATCTTATAGATATACACAATAAGAATGAACATGAGTTGAGTCAATACGGTGTTGCCAGCTCCACGGCAAGCGGACGACAGAGATCTATATCTGTCTTTGTCTCAACCTAGCAAGTATCATACAGATGCTGAGATGTACAGTGATACAGATGCTGACAGAGAAGTTCGCTTAATATTTCAGCATGTGTGTGAGAGAACTAGAGCCCAGATGAAAAGTAATCTTTTCTCTCAGTGGTTACAGACGATGCTTATTGGAAATAAGTGCATTCTAAAACAATTACATTAGATATATATGGTTTTTATAGTCATCAAACTGCATTCTCTACGTTTTATAATAAGGTCATTTTCAAAATTTAGATGCATTTTCCGGTCATTTTCTTTCTTATTCACGAATTTTTTGGGAATTTTCAGCTGTAGCCCACATTCGGGAGCACCGGGTTCGATTCCCGTGTCGAGCCTGGCCCTGACGTATGCCTTTAGCGGGTTCTAAACCAATCTGCGATTGAACGTTGATTGATATCATCATTTTTTAGGGAATAGTAGCTTTGTAAGTGTGGTAAACATGTAATTAACACAGGTTAGCGTCCTAACAGTGCTGGTGAATTTATGATGAATGAGTTCGAGGAATCGCCGATTACATCATGCAATATGTGTGGATTGCCTCAATCAGGACTTCAGAACCTAGAAGTGTCGCAGTAAGGATAGTAGTTTATAATTTGTGTAAATTTTTTGTGTTGTGGAATTGAAATACCGAAACAAAAACAGTTAACTGCGTCCCGTTTGAAACATTATGTTTCAGGGTTTGGCGGGAACATATTCTCTATTAATGGAACTGTATTATTCTGTAAAGTATGCAAAATTAAATTCACTGCAGGCAAACGGTTCACCGTACAACATGTAGGGCGCCAAAATATTTGCGAGCTTTTTAAAATGTCAAAAAAAGACAAGTATCTCAGTTACTATTAAAAGAAACGGCTTCGATATCAGGTAACAAGTCATCTTACCTTTATAAAGAATTATGTGAAGTGTTTTTAGTGCAATTTTGGAAAATTAAGTAATTCCAAATTACGAGATTTTCTTGAACGTCACACTGGTCATTCAATCAGCTTGAATCAACTTTGCGTTAAAGTTTTCTACAAAAATGTTATGAAGACACGTTAAACTGAATACGTGAATATATGAATGGGAAAAAATGTATGTATCAATTGTTGAGACAAGCGATTTAGAGGGGCCATATGTAGCCAATGTAGTGATAAGATCGCTAGAAAGTACTAGTGCCGGAAAAATGTGTCTTCTGACCTCAGAATTTATGGAAGCTGTTAAACACCGTCAGACATGGAAACTGTTCGATAAATCCATGTGTTTATTGTGGCCAAGGGGAATACAGCATGACAACGTGCTCCTCTTCCTAACAGTCGCGGCGTCTTATTTGATAAAGGCGGCAAAATCGATCCAGTCATTTTACACTAAGATGCTGCATGTTACGAATTTGCCCAAGCTTTTCATCGAACTGCGGAACAGGTCAGCAAAACTAATTTCCACAGTAAAGAAAATATTTCTGAAAGCGCCAATCCGAACTATTTATTTCAAAGAAAAAACGCCTAATATAGCTTTGCCCCCGGCACCAATTTTAACACGTTTGGGTACATGGTTAATTTCATGTATATATCACTGTGACAATTTAAAATAGTGAGATAAGTGGTGAATAGTTCTGATAGGGCAGATCCTAAGGCACAGAGCGCACAGGATCTGTTTTCTGATACTCAAATCCAAAGTAAATTAGCTTTCATCAAATAAAAGTTTGCATTTTTCAGGGATACCATAACCCGCCTTGAAGAACGTGGCGTCACAATGGATACGTCGAATGAGTTAGTGAGGATTGCGGCAGAGAGAATACAAACTGTAAAAGGTGAGTTAATTGATGGAAATTAATCGATTCTTCACACTAGCCGTATATAGGCTAAGGTTTTTGATGGGTAGGGTCAACATGAAGAATTCAATGGCCGGGATTTGAACCATGGATCTCCTGATTTCCGTCCAGTTGCTCTTAACCTTTAAGGTACCATTGCCAACGTGCCGTTCTGACATTAAATTCTCCTCTTCTCTCCACTTCCTGTTGGAAGAATTCTCTAAGAGAACAGACAAATTCTGTAACTTGGCTGTGCAATGTAACAACCCAAACAAAAGTTGATCTTTACCTTGGGTCATCATTCGTCGGTCCTAACGCCACTTCGTCTTGCTCTCATAAAAACGTTTTTAATTGTGTTTTAACAAAGTAGGCTAACAATACACAGCGCAACTAGGCAAAATCTGATTCCCGCATACAACTAGCGATAACTGAGCTGAGGAGTATGTGATTTATCAGTGTATCCAATCTGGCAACCTTTGTTTACGTTACCATGGCATCGACCTTCCCTTCTTACCCTTCGCGTCCGTTGCCTGATGACCTTCATGTATCTTCTTTTAAAAATCAGACTGTAGGTTTTTGTGTTTTGGAGGCTCTCTACTCCTTTTTACACATTTTTCCATTTCAGCTATCCTACTATACATTTTTCTCTTGGCTCTCACCAAGGCGGCCTTGGTTCAATCCCAGGTGACGGCAAAGTGAGATCTGTGGTGGACAACACGGCGCTGGGGCGCGTTTTCTCCGGGATCTCCGGTGTCCCTGCCATCTCATTCCACCGCTGCTCCATCTTCATCTCATGTATCATCCGTGTCATCGCCTGCTTTGCCGTATTGTGCTGGACGCACGGTGTTTATGCTCGCATTCCCAGTATCACAAGATTCTAGGTTTGTTTAAAAGACACAAGTGATGTCACATAACTTTCCAACACCTATCACTGCAGTTACTGACACGATCATTAGATCGGGCAGCATGGGTGAATCATATGTACTCTCATCCATTCATTTCATAGTAAACAGATCCACTAACAGATCAGATAAATAATTCAAACTCCTCTCGTTCATTTGTCCCTTGCCTTCTTGTGCTGGGCAGACAGTACACACGATACTAGAACCAAAGGTACGAGGGATGTTCAATAAAGAATGATCACTTTTTTTGACAACGTACCTTCACTCATCTTCATAATTTTGATGGTACTTCACAAAACAGTCTCCCCTGAATACGATGCACTTGTCCCAGAGTTTCTGCCAGTCTTCAAAGACATGCTGGAAACCATTTTTGAGAGATTCTTCAAAATCACCTCCGCAGCCTTCACCACTGCTTCTAATGATGGATAATGCCCCCCACGAAGGCGTTTCTTCATATTAGGGTATAGAAAAGAGACAGATGGGGCTAAATCCGGACTATAGGGAGGGCGAGGGATGTACTTCACCTTGAGTTTTGGAAGATATACAGCAACAACTTTGGCAATATACGGCCGCGCATTATCGTGGTGCAGCACTCAGCCTGCTTCACGGAAATGTGGTCTTAGGCGCCTGATATGGACTTGCAATGTTTTCAGGACATCCCTGTAGTATTGCCTAGTTATTGATGTGTGTGTAGGTACAACATGCTGATAAACCATTCCATGAATATCAAAGAATGAGATGACCATAACTTTCCCAGCAGAAGCAACCACTTTTGCTTTTTCGGGGCTTGTTGATGAAGGAGATTTCCAAACTGAGCTTTGCTGTTTGTTCTCGGGATCAAAATGATGTAGCCTAGTTTCATCAGCAGTGATTACGTTTGAAAGAAATTTCGGATCTTCCTCTAACATCAACTTTAACTGCATGTTACCTCCATTGCAGCGGTAGGCGATACTGAAGATGTCTGAACCAGGAGTATCAACAATGGCATTACTACGGCGTGTTTGTTTCACATTATGATAACAGAATATAATAAGATTAAACTTTAGTTTAAAAAATTATGAGCGTAAAAAAATTATGATAGTTCTTTATTGAACAGCCCTCGTAATATGTATAAGGAAGGGAAGGGAAGTTTCTTGACAGGAATCCATTTGTGATTGGAAAGGTATTACACAATAAGTTACCACTCAATATTAAACAAACATGAGGCCCAGGATTCACTAAGCAGTTTAAAAATGATTTAATCGATCGTGCTTTTTATGACATAGATAATTATGGCTAAATATGCTAAATAAATAAGCTGTGATGTATATGTGATGTAGGCTGATCTAATGTTAAAAATATGGCAACACTAATACGAATTTGTAAATTACTTGTTACATACGTTTGAGAACTACGTGCTGAAACAAGGAAGATGATGTGAACGTCTGAACCTGCTTCATCCAGTAGAGTATTTATGAGTAAAGGGGATGTGTGTCAGCCTTCAAACCATTACTGTACGAGGCGTGTCCGTAAAATAAGCTTTGCAAAGCGCTGGAGCAGTGAGGAACACTATTACGCGAGATCCGGCAACACTGGCGTGTAGCTTGGTTTCACCCCTTCAAATCCCCAGCACAACGAACCCGTTGCAACCATTAGTCTTGGCTGGGCAGCCGTTTGCGATGCAGCTTCCTATCACTTCCACCGCCAAGTGCGAGTTGCGTGCAGTGATCCGTTTTTTGAGAGCCAAGGGCACTACCTTCTCTGAAATTCATTGTCAGTTATGCAAAGTCTATGGGCCACAGTGTATGGACGTCAAAAACGTGCGAAAGCGGGTCAGAAATTTCAAAGACGGACGTACAAGCGTTCATGAAGAACAACGATCTGGTCGGCCTTCGGTTTCAGCCGAAACAATTGCAAAAGTGGAGCAAGAAATGCTTAAAGATCGGCGTGTCACAGTTCGCGAGCTGTGTGAACTTATCCCTGAAGTCAGTAAGACTACGATTAACAAGATATTTATCGAACATTTGCATTATCGCAAGGTGTGTGCGAGGTGGGTCCCCAAAATGCTCACCGAAGACCATAAACGGTAACATGTTGAAACGGCCCACCGATTCCTGGAGCGCTATGCAGAACAGGGCGAGGAATTGTTGGATTCAATTGTCACTGGCGATGAAACCTGGGTGCACTACACAACACCAGAAACTAAAGAACGTTCTCGTCAGTGGCCGTATTCGAATTCACCGAAGCCGCGAAACTGATGGCCAGCGTGTTCTGGGACAGAAAAGGTGTGTTGTTGTGCGAGTTTATGCCTACCGGCACAACAATGAACGCCGCTAGCTACCGTGAGCCTTTTAAAACATTGCGACGTGCTATTCAAAATCGAAGGAGGGGAATGCTGACGAAGGGAGCGATTTTTCATCACGACAACGCTCATCCCCATACTGCACATGCAACGGCTGATCTCCTGCAGTCCAGACTTAGCACCTGATGATTATCACCTGTTTCCTGAGTTGAAGTCACAACTGGGTGGAACATATTTCCAGACCGACGATGATTTCGAAAACGAGGTTAAGCGCTACCTGCGCAACTTGGCGGGAGAGTGCTATGACAAGGGTATACAAAAACTGCCACAGCGCATTCAAAAGTACATCGATCGTAATGGTGATTACGTTGAGAAATAGATGTAAGTTCCGCCTTTCCATCAGTGTAACATTAATTGACAATAAACATGTTTTCTATATTAAATAAAATTGGAGCCTTTGCTTTACGGACACGCCTCGAGGATGTATGGAGAGGTTTGTCTTTGTCTCGCTGTGTCGCGAACGACCGACTGCATTCTAGAACTATGACTGGAGGTATAAAAGCCAGCAAAGTGTAAAAGCGGGTTCAGTTACTTAATTGTGTGTGCAGTTGTGCAGTAATTGTGAGAGTGTGGACATTTGTACTGTACCGCAGTGATTTCTTTCGTTTGTTTACGTGCAGCGGAGCACTGAGTCGACCTTGAAGAATGCTGTTAGTATGTCACGTCATTTTTAATGCTACAAGGAGTGTAAAAAGTTACAGTTTACTGCAATAGAGAGCATTTTAAATTTCTGCAAACAAGGCTTTTCATTCTACGAACCCGCAAAGTCACAGTAATGAAACCTCACTATATGTAGCAGAGAAGATCTTGATAGTGACGCAATAATTTGTTTTGTTTCAGATATATTTAATAAATAATTACTTAAATTTGGAAGTTTATGAACAAAGTATATGCTAACTATAACGTTGTTGTAATTTACGTCCTCCAACGTTAAGTAATATCGGACGACGAACGAAATTGTTGATAAGATGCTCAAATGAATCTGGCGTCCATCGAGCTTAGAGCTACTTGACATTCGTCTTTAAGGATAACGAAACCCACAGGAAAAATCTTATCCAGGTAACTCAACCTGACCAAGATTCAAACTCGAGATATCGTAAACGTGAGGCAGACACGCTACCATCTACGCTACCGAGATGCTAACTATAGCTGAAGTTAAACTCCTATCAATAAAATTGTTGATTCCAAACAAATACCAATGGTGTGTGTGGGTGTCTGTGTATATGTTGCTTGATCGTTGTTGCATCTGCACATTTCAAAAGCAGTGTCAATATCGTCTAAATCTTGGCGCGAAATGCGACTCTAGGCCACTGAGGACAAAGTGGCACCAACCCATGTAGCGACTATGACTTCCCTTTTGATTTATTTTATGAATATTTACTATTGATCTATGTATCAATTATTCAATCATTATCGGTACGAAGTCAAAAGAATACACACGTAAGTTTGTATATGTTATCTAAAGTACTTGCTTTCCTTGTTGATATTAATATGGCACTATGACCACCTCTGTAGCGTAGGGGTAGCATGTCAGTCATATGTTCAAGAGGAGCCGTATTCGAATCTGCAGTTTTATGTATAAGGTTTCCAATGAGTTTTTCCTCTGTACTGAACGATGAATGTCGGGTAACACTAAGCTCTAAGTACCTTAGACTCATTTGAACATCATTTTACCCATCTAATTCATATGATATAACGGTTGAGGACGTAACTTAAAAAAAAAGATTGCAAAAATGAACTTATTAATAAATTATCTGAAAGTGCAAAGGAATGTGAGACTACAGCAGGCCTTAAGGAATTCTGAAAAATTTAAAGAGAGGGTTACTGTGTGACACTTTTCAAAATACCATTATTTTTGCACGGCCAAGAGCTAAATTGGAGAAAAGTTTAACTCTTGGAAAAATTCAGAAAATAACAAGGAATATCTCCAAAATATATTGATTTACAAAATAAATTATTTGAAACAAATTGTTTATTTTCACGAGATACATTTTCTGCGAGAAAAATTTTGTCTAACTCTAAAGCCCCATTTACATAGAAACTTAACATTACGCGAGGATTTGAACGAATGACATGAATGTGTAATTCACAATGATATTATAACGTCAACATCAAAATAAAATAAGTACATTATCAATATTATTAAACATCTTCAAATATTGGCAGTGAGAATGTTTTTAATTCAGTTTGTACTACTGTCCGCAACGAAAAACAGCTCCCTGAAAGGAATGCGCCCCCTTACACAATGGGAGCAGGACAGCGAATGTGTGTGACAGAGAGCGCATGCTGCCCAAGGAGCAGACCGTTAAAAAACATGCGCACTATTCACTCTGTACTCTAAAACCGAGAAGATTCATTCACAAAAGTAGAAGCCGTCAGAATGTTTTTGAATTTTCTGTAACTAAACTGACATGGGGTGTCATAAGCTACCGAGGAGGGGGGCCTAGGAACATTTCCCAAACCCCTCTGCGTCTCTTCTCCCGGAGATGACATAAATACAAGATGAGATAAATACGAGGGCGCGCCTCGTATTTATGACACTAATTGATAAAAGGACTAATGTATATAGAATAGTAACCAACTGTATATATTTATTATATTTATATTATTTTGACGAAGCCGAAAATTCTGTATGAATTCCTCTGGTGAATAAATATGAATATGAATCATCGCGAGCATATATAAGCTTGTCTCCACCTTAAAAGACAGTATGGAAGTAAATGAAATTATATATATATTGTCACCCGAACATCGGAATTCCCGGTAGAACCGGCTGGCAGGTGGGGCCAGACGGGAAGCGTTTGGACCACGCCCACCCATTTATCTCGTGTCACTAACTAAGGGGATGATTAGAAGAGCGGCACGAGCCCTGTACCGTCTCTTTCCCCTCCCGTGACGTCAGGAACCTTCGGGATGATTCACTGGACCGCGAGACTTCCAGAAACAGCGATCTTCCTATAAAAAGGGACTGCAGATGGCGAGTCAGTCAGTTCTTGGCGAGCAGCTGTGAGGAGCGCCGTGCTAGTGAACGGAATGTAAGACTGTGTACGTGTTACAGAGGAGTTGTACGTAATTGTGAGTGTAGAGTGGACCTGTGACAGACGAACTGGCGAATTGTAATTGTGTGCATTACGTAATTCTGTGTAATCGGCAAGTGTTTCAACTGTAATTCGGTGGAAATAAAGAACATTTTGAGTTTGTGCAATTGGACTTTTAATTTCACGAACACACAAAGTCACGGTATATATAACAAACGGGAATTCTCATTAGCCTGGTCCTTTTTTATCATCGCGTTGTTGCCAATCGTTAATAACATGGTATAAATAACTATTTATAGTAATTTGCAGCTTTGAACACACTGTCGTATGCAGAATATTTTCTGCCAGATTATGTCATTATCACAGTCGTTTTGTGTTTCTATGGGACCAACTTTTTCGAAAATGCTTGTTTTTCGGTATAAGTCCGATATTTGCTATTTCTCTGTTCATCATGCGGTAACTATAAAGCTTACTGCTATAATACTACAAGAACCTTTTCTTAAGTAGAGAAGACTACAGTGCTTCTACCTGCCAAGTTAGAATTCTCCATCATAAATCAGACGTGTGTTATTTTTTACATTAAGTAATTTCGGAAATTTTATATATATACGTACTGGAAAATGTAGGCAGCGAGAAACTTTTTTGTTATTGGATTTACATCGGGGGTCTAAGCGAGAGAAATGTAAAGGAGTGTTGAAGCTAATTTTTAAAAGAAACTGCAGTCCTCTTAACTTCTTGCATCCGTCGCTTGTGTCAAACCAAAGACATTCTGTATTCAAAGAAACGGCGACACGCGCGAAGCAAGCCACCGTCCGGCTAATGTAAACAGAGAGCCTGCAATGTGATGCAGTCAAAATGAACAAACACAGTTTGCAAGAGTTGTTAAGAGTATGTTTATAGCGTGTGAAACATTGTGAATAGCTACGTGAAGCTATTTAACAGTTTTGTAAATCCATTACGGAAGGGGAAACTAAGAAGAAAGGAAGTATTTGTAAACTAAGATGTAAGGATCGCACGTTAATATTGAATGTCTTAATTTATTTTTCAAGTAAAATTGGTATTATTAGTCACGTGTTCAGAAACATTAATGTATACTGTAGAATAAAAATGGAACGAATGAACAGTGACATATGAACTCCATAAAAATAGATCGGGGAAACAAATGAAAATAGTACAAAGTTAAGTGCGGCGTATTGTTCATTCTTTTCTGCTTGTAAACCTTCTATCCACGCTGAATCTAGTTTTGGCAAGGGTAAACAGTGATGACGGCACCCTACCTAAACTCTCAAGGGCCACTTTGAATCGGTCCCTACACGATTTGGGGTTCGAATATGAAACAAGTGGTAACAAGTGTATACTAATAGAAAGAGAAGATATAAGATTTGTGGTCGAGGCTAATGGACGACGCAATGGAAGGAACTGCACCCTTATCAGATGACAGTGAAGAAGCATTAAAGTAATCTACATAAAACATATTTATGCCCGATTTCACCAACAGATGTTAAAATCGACGTTAACAAATGTAACGTAACAATTATAACAGCGCTAACAAATCTGCTAAATTTCTTGCATTTCACCAAACTGCTTTCTGAAAATATTAACAAACACGTGTTAACGCCATCAAACTTGTACATTTTACAGCTATAGAAGGCTATGGATGAGTCGTATTATTTTCTGAACGTACTGCGATGCGCTTTTGTTTTCATTTTCGTCTGCACACAGCTAAAAATGATGGATAAACAATAAACAAAAGCCATGAAACAAATTTCTCATCAATGGAGAAAGAATTGTTAATTGAAGTGTTGACGAAGTATAAGGATATCGTGGAAAATAAGAGGGATGTGGTGAATGTAAAAGAGAAAGATGTCACGTGGGGAAGAAATTGGAAACGAATTTAATTCAAATGTATCTGTCATTACTAGAAACACGAAACATCTTCTTCGGTATTACGCAAATTTAAAACGAGGTGCGACGAAGGACGAGTAACTTGAACGTTTCAAGACGGGAAGTGGACAGTTTATTATCCACATAATTCATTGAATTATAAAATCGCGAAGCTATTAATACTTGAAGCAAAGGCGAGATCGGCATATTCCTTTCGATGCATGTTCTAACTCATTATTACGTAAATTTAAAACGAGGAGCGAAGAAGGACAAGTGACGAGTGACTTAAAAGTTTTAAGACGGGAGGTGGACAGTTTATTATTCACATAATGCAGTGAACTATAAAGTCGCGAAGTTATTAATACTTGAAGCAAAGGCGAGATCGCCATATTCCTTTCGATGCATGATCTAACCTCTCTTGTACTACTGCAGTAACCTTCATAGCAACTTGTTTCGATAGTCTATACCTCTGTAGATAATTTTCTTCTGATAGATCCTCAAAATAATTTTTCCTCATAGGCCGTACTCTATTACGAATGCCATTTAGACGGTCTTACATATACCAAATGGAAACCAACAGCTGCGTTCACGCCCGCCATCTTGACTATTTACTTTTGTTAAGGACTTAACATCAGAAGTTTGGCTTGTTAGTTTAACAAGCGATTTAACACGAGTGTTAAGCTAACACTTTTTGGTGAAATGCAATTTTTGTTATAACTATTGTTAAACACATGTTAAGTCTTAACATCTGTGGTGAAATCGGGCATTAAAGCTTTTATCAGTGCGTGCCTCCATTTGGTTTGTTGTCAGTTATATTTTTGTCTGCAAAATCATGTTTTGAACTACTAAAGTAACAAGTAAAAGGAGGAGTAAAAATTAAAATGCATGCACTAAATAATTGAACCTCTTAAAATAGAAATTAATAGTAGTGTAGATAGTTCTGTATTAATGATGTATCATTTACAATAGAATATGAAAGCGGCAGACCGGTCGCTGTCATGGCCGATTGAAAGTAAGGTACATATGGCAACAGGGCGCCCCATAAGACCTGTACTGTCTTCTAAGCGTGAGACGCGCTTTATTTCGGCCCCGTCTCTCCCAGAAATAGCATCCACCGCACACGTTATCATGCGAGTTATCTTAACACTAGAAGGACCGCACCCGTCATGTTCTACGACTTTTAATAAATATTTATGACAAATACGTCCACAGAGAATTAAGCATTTTGGACCTTTCTAAAAACTGGTACAAACAACTCCTCCTAGAAGGACCGCCATCCGTCATTTTGACGCGCACGGACGTGTGAACAATAGCCTTCGGATCTGTCCACACCTGTTGTTTTCCTTCCGATTGGTTTATGACACTCTGCAGATCCTTTGTCGCTGAGTAAGAAAGTTTTATTGCCCAAGTGGTGCAATTCGTGCTACCACTTATGAAAGGTGTGGGAGCAAAATCCTTTCTGCTGTAGTTGTTATGGTCGAATACCTGGGAACCACCAGTTTCCAGAAAAAATTCGCTGAAATTTTGTGGTTTATGCGATTTGATGACAAGGACACACGTTATCAAAGACTAAATACAGATCGTTTTGCAGCTGTTCCTCCTGTCTGGAATCCTTTTATTGGCAATTCCTTGCAGGGTTACGTACCAAGTGAAAATATCACTGTGCATGAGCAATTGTTTCTTTGCAAGGCTAGATGCTCTTTCATTCAATATATGAGCAATAAACCGGAGAAATCTGGAATAAGGTTTTGACTTACAGTTGATGCAGATTCAAAGCATCTGGTGAATTGTTTTCCTTACCTGGGCAAAGACGAGCAGCGCCCGACAGGTGTTCCTCTTGCAGAGCATGTTGTAATGCGTCTTATACAGCCCTTTGTTTTTGTAGGAAGAAGTATTGCACGTGGTAATTTTTCCACAACAAAATGCCTTGCAGTAAGTTTGAAGTGTAAAATTACAAGCATTGTGGGCACAGGAAAGAAATGTAGAAGGGAAATCCCTCAATCAGCAAACTCTACTGCAGCACCATTGCACACAACTGTACTTTATAAGTCAGTGACATAACTCTGATATGCTATCAGGGAAAAAGAGCAAAAATCTGCTTCTTTTGAGTTCAATGCATGACACAGTTACTATAAATAAACAACATCCTAAAAAGCTACCAGAATCAGTGGCGTACTACAACAGCAAGTACGGCGTTGACGTAGTCGATCAAATGGTTCGACTGTACACAGTGAAATATGGATGCAGAAGGTGGCCAATGCATGTTTTTTTTTTTTCAATGTGTTGGCCTTGGCAGCTATTAATGCATGGGTACTCTATAAGGAAGTAACAGGTGAGAAAGTAAACACACGTCAGTTCATATGCAACTTAGCAGCAAGTATGTTTGTGGACCATTTTTAGGCAACGCTAAATACACGGTATTAGGTGCTACGATGCTGCAGCTGGCATTGAATGAGCGAAATCAAGTTCATAAGTTTCTTTTTATACTATATAATATGGTATTCAAAATTTTATGTTGAAACACATGTGTTTGCTAGGGGAAGTTATCCATTTTACATTTGGTTACCGCCTATATTTGGATTAATTTTTAGGCTTAAAATGTTCATTTTACCATCTAATTCTTCAGACAAAAGTAAAACTTTATACTGTGTAAATAATATTAAATAAACTGGTATGCATTCAAATTTGTTTACCATTAGGTCAAATAAAACCGTACCCATCAAAATGACGGGTTAGTCCTTCTCGGTAGATCATACTCGCGGGTCCTTCTGGTGTTAACGCGGGGAAGCACCATGTTTACACAGTCACCTTACCTGAAAGTAACAAGAAAATACATTAATTTTGTGATTATATCAATTTATCTTATAGATATACACAATAAGAATGAACATGAGTTGAGCCAATACGGTGTTGCCAGCTCCACGGCAAGCGGACGACAGAGATCTATATCTGTCTTTGTCTCAACCTAGCAAGTATCCTAAGGATGCTGAGATGTACAGTGATACAGATGCTGACAGAGAAGTTCGCTTAATATTTCAGCATATGTGTGAGAGAACTAGGGCCCAGATTTTGATGAAAAGTAATCTTTTCTCTCAGTGGTCACAGACGATGGTTATTGGAAATAAGTGCATTCTGGTACAATTACATTAGATATATATGGTTTTTATAGTCATGAAAATGCATTTTTTCTACATTTAATAATAAGATCATTTTTCAACATTTAGATGCATTTTTCGGTCATTTTCTTTCTTTTTCAGGAATTTTTTGGGCATTTTCAGCTGTAGCCCACATTCGGGAGCACCGGGTTCGATTCCCGTGACGAATCTGGCCCTGACGTATGCCTTTAGCGGGTTCTAAACTAATCTGCGATTGAATGCTCATTGATATCATCATTTTTTAAGGAATAGTAACTTTGTAAGTGTGGTAAACATGTAATTAACACAGGTTAGCGTCCTAAGAGTGCTGGTGAATTTATGATGCATGAGTTCGAGGAATCGCCGATTACATCATGTAATATGTGTGGATTGCCTCAATCAGGACTTCAGGACCTAGAAGTGTCGCAGTAAGGAGAGTAGTTTGTAAGGTGTATAAATTTGTTGTGTTATGGAATTGAAATACCGAAACAAATACAGTTAACTGCGTCCCGTTTGAAACATTATGTTTCGGGGTTTGGCGGGAACATATTCTCTACTAACGGAACTGTATTATTCTGTAAAGTATGCAAAATTAAATTCACTGCAGACAAGCGGTTCACCGTACAACAAGTAGGGCGCCAAAAATACTTGCGAGCTCTTTAAAATGTGAAAAAAGTCAAGTATCTCAGTTACTGTTAAAAGAAACGGCTTCGACGTCAGGTAACAAGTCATCTTACCTTTATAAAGAAATATGTGAAGTGCTTGTTAGTGCAAATAGAAAAATTAAGTAATTCCAAATTACGAGATTTTCTTGAACGTCACACTGGTCATTCAATCAACATGAATCAACTTTGCGTTAAAGTTTTCTACAAAAATGTTATGAAGACACGTTAAACTGAATACGTGAATATATGAATGGGCAAAAATGTATGCATCAATTGTTGAGACAAGCGATTTAGAGGGGCGATATGTAGCCAATGTAGTGATAAGTACTCTAGAAACTACTAGTGCCGGAAAAATGTTTCTTCTGACCTCAGAGGTTATGGAAGCTGTTAACCACCGTCAGACATGGAAACTGTTCGATAAATCCATGTGTTTATTGTGGCCTAGTGGAATACAGCATTACAACGTGCTCCTCCTCCTAACAGTCGCGTCTTACTTGTTAAAGGCGGCAAAATCGATCCAGTTATTTTACACTAAGATGCTGCATGTTACGAGTTTGCCCTAGCTTTTCATCGAACTGCGGAACAGGTCAGCAACACTAATTTCCACAGTAAAGAAAATATTTCTGAAAGCGCCAATCAGAACTATGTATTTCAAAGAAAAACCCCCTAATATAGCTTTGCCCCCGGCACCAATTTTAACACGTTTGGGTACATGGTTAATTTCATGTATATATCACTGTGACAATTTAAAATAGTGAGAGAAGAGGTGAATATTTTTGATAGGGCAGATTCTAAGGCAATTGAGAGCGCACAGGAACTGTTTTCTGATACTCAAATCCAAGGTAAATTAGCTTTCATCAAATAAAAATTTGCATTTTTGAGAAATACCATAACCCGCCTTGAAAAACGTGACATCACAATGGATACGTCGATTGAGTTAGTGAGGATTGCGGCAGAGAGAATACAAACTGTAAAAGGTGAGTTAATTGATGGAAATTAATCATTTCTTCACACTAGCCGTATATAGGCTAAGGTTTTTGATGGGTAGAGTCAACATGAAGAATTCAATGCCATGGCCTGGATTTGAACCACGGATCTCCTGGTTTCCGTCCAGTCGCTCTAAATCACTGAGTTACCGTGGTCAACGTGCCGTCCCGACATTACGAGTCAAATGGAGTATTTAATCTCAGGACGGCACGTTGACCACGGTAGCTCAATGATATAGAGCAACTAAACGGAAACCAGGAGATCCGTGGTTCAAATCCCGGCCATGGCATTGCATTTTTCATGTTGACTCTACCCATGTAAAAGGTGAGATTGGGGGCAAAATTAGACAGACACTAAAATCTGAGTTGGACATAAATAAAGAATTCCAAACAGTTCGTCAGACTGCTAATATCTTGTCAGGAGAAGACTTCAGAACCGATATTTTTAACAGAATTTAACAGGCAGTGACATAGTGTTTTTCGAATATGCATCTATAACACATGTGGAAGTGGAGACAACCACCGTTCCTTTAGTTTTGATAACTTGAAGATGACCATGGTGGTGTACCGCAATGCTAAGTTTTGGCTAATGGGTACAGTAACTTATTGAAAATGACCTGATGAATTTTGTATTTATTATTTAGTAGCATTAATTGCATTATTTACTAAGAAAGTTAATTTTAAAATGTTGTTATTCGAACCATATATTCATTATTTGTCTGTGACAGTTATTAATTTATTATTATGAAAGAAATTGCTAATTTTGTTATGTCATTTTTTTACAGTTTATGTGCATTTTTTATATTTTAGGGGCATTTTATAGCTCATTTTTAGAGAATTTTAGGTCAACAACTTCCGGGCCATACTTATAAGGGAATGAAGTTACCAAAATAAAAACAAAGTAAATCTGTGTACTCACATGACCTGTTATTTGGTCGTTATGTGATGTACACATTACTTTCTCTACTCTTGTATAAACACTTAGTGGTCTATCTACTTCAAGATAAAGATTATGTTATTGTAGTTACAAGGGAATACAGTAGACTTTAAGTGATAGTCAAATGTTTTGGTCGTTATGTGATGTACACATGACTTTCTCTACTCTTGTATAAACACTTATTGGTCTATCTACTTCAAGATGAACATTATCTTATTGTAGTTACAAGGGAATACAGCAGACTTTAAGTGATAGTCAAATGTTTTGGTCGTTATGTGATGTACATCTGACTTTCTCTACTCTTGTATAAACGCTTATTGGTCTATCTACTTCAAAATGAACATTATCTTATTGTAGTTACAAGGGAATACAGCAGACTTTAAGTGATAGTCAAATGTTTTGGTCGTTATGTGATGTACATCTGACTTTCTCTACTCTTGTATAAACGCTTATTGGTCTATCTACTTCAAGATGAACATTATCTTATTGTAGTTACAAGGGAATACAGCAGACTTTAAGTGATAGTCAAATGTTTTGGTCGTTATGTGATGTACATCTGACTTTCTCTACTCTTGTATAAACGCTTATTGGTCTATCTACTTCAAAATGAACATTATCTTATTGTAGTTACAAGGGAATACAGCAGACTTTAAGTGATAGTCAAATGTTTTGGTCGTTATGTGATGTACACCTGACTTTCTCTACTCTTGTATAAACACTTATTGGTCTATCTACTTCAAAATGAACATTATCTTATTGTAGTTACAAGGGAATACAGCAGACTTTAAGTGATAGTCAAATGTTTTGTTCGTTATGTGATGTACATCTGACTTTCTCTACTCTTGTATAAACGCTTATTGGTCTATCTACTTCAAAATGAACATTATCTTATTGTAGTTACAAGGGAATACAGCAGACTTTAAGTGATAGTCAAATGTTTTGGTCGTTATGTGATGTACATCTGACTTTCTCTACTCTTGTATAAACGCTTATTGGTCTATCTACTTCAAGATGAACATTATCTTATTGTAGTTACAAGGGAATACAGCAGACTTTAAGTGATAGTCAAATGTTTTGGTCGTTATGTGATGTACATCTGACTTTCTCTACTCTTGTATAAACGCTTATTGGTCTATCTACTTCAAAATGAACATTATCTTATTGTAATTACAAGGGAATACAGCAGACTTTAAGTGATAGTCAAATGTTTTGGTCGTTATGTGATGTACATCTGACTTTCTCTACTCTTGTATAAACGCTTATTGGTCTATCTACTTCAAGATGAACATTATCTTATTGTAGTTACAAGGGAATACAGCAGACTTTAAGTGATAGTCAAATGTTTTGGTCGTTATGCGATGTACATCTGACTTTCTCTACTCTTGTATAAACGCTTATTGGTCTATCTACTTCAAGATGAACATTATCTTATTGTAGTTACAAGGGAATACAGCAGACTTTAAGTGATAGTCAAATGTTTTGGTCGTTATGTGATGTACATCTGACTTTCTCTACTCTTGTATAAACGCTTATTGGTCTATCTACTTCAAAATGAACATTATCTTATTGTAGTTACAAGGGAATACAGCAGACTTTAAGTGATAGTCAAATGTTTTGGTCGTTATGTGATGTACACCTGACTTTCTCTACTCTTGTATAAACGCTTATTGGTCTATCTACTTCAAAATGAACATTATCTTATTGTAGTTACAAGGGAATACAGCAGACTTTAAGTGATAGTCAAATGTTTTGGTCGTTATGTGATGTACACCTGACTTTCTCTACTCTTGTATAAACACTTATTGGTCTATCTACTTCAAAATGAACATTATCTTATTGTAGTTACAAGGGAATACAGCAGACTTTAAGTGATAGTCAAATGTTATGGTCGTTATGTGATGTACATCTGACTTTCTCTACTCTTGTATAAACGCTTATTGGTCTATCTACTTCAAGATGAACATTATCTTATTGTAGTTACAAGAGAATACAGCAGACTTTAAGTGATAGTCATATGTTTCAAAGCTAGCTGCTGTGTGATTTTCAAACTCAGTGGTCAAGAGATAAGCAAATATCAAATATCCAGCACAAATCTCACTGGGATCCAACCCAAGTCGCCTTGGTGAGAGTTGAGTGGTCTAACGGGGCGGCTTATTACTGTATGCTACGGTTGAATTTAAGTTATTTTAGTATCCTGGCAAAAGAAATATCCACCTAAAATATGTAGAAATTCTTAATTCGGCACGAAATGCATAATTCCCAGGTTTTATGAGATATCACCTGTCAAAAACATGCATTTGTATATATTTTTCAACACTAATTACAACATACATACAAGTAGAGTAATGAGGTGGTTGGCAGATTTAATGGAGATTAACACACAAGTACAGGCCTTTCTGAAAACATTTCCGGAAAATTCAAGATACACGTCTCTTTTCTTGATATGCTGAATTAAAATACCAAGTTAGGTATTTAACCGACTTTACGTTTCGGAATTCGCACACATACGCAGATGTTCATACTCACACCTTTATTTTTGTTCTAAAATATTGTTCTTCTAAATTCTGGAAGTATTATTTCAGTCAGACTGTACCTTACCAAACTTTGGCCTACATATGGCTGGTGTTAAAGAACAATTAATGTTTATTAAAACGTGTATTTCTGCTGAAACATCGAAATTGAATACAGCACCTCCTCTACTTACCTTACGTAACAAAGCAAAAAATGGGTAGAAAATGTCATGTTAAAGACCAATGATCATGCCTTCTTTTTCTTACAGTCAAGCTTATTTAGTTAAATATTTAAATTTGGAATGATGTTGTTTTCCTCTGAGTTAATTATGTTAATATACTTTCAATCCATACTTGTTTGTATTTGTAAAATACTTGGCTTTGAATCCCTTATACAAATAGTTCTAGAACGTGAAAATACTATAAAACGTTTTAAAATTATTAGTGGTATTATAAAATGTAAAATTCTCTTAAAACTATGTAAGCGTTAATTTATAGGAAACGAACATATAAACTCTCGCGGACACAAAGTGGACACTTCATGTAGTATTTAAGAACGGTTGGCACGTTACTTTAGCGGGGAGGTCCGAGGCTACAGGGTCGCTCTTTGGAGCTTACACTGACAGTCACAGAGGAGTTAGAGAGCTAAAAATTGGCGCGTGATGCGACACCAAGCCACCGCGTACAAGGTGGCATTAACCCATGTAGTGCCCATGACCTCCCTTTTGATCAATTTTACTAAAATTCACTTTTGATCAATGAATTACTGTTCAAACATCTCCATTATACAGTCGACATTTGTACAATAATAACAGTCGAAACTTAACTAGCGGTTTCAAACTCATATACTTATAAGCATGAAACAGAAACAACCTACACAATGCTTTCCGTAAAACTCATGTTCAGAATACTGCTGCCACCCAAAAACGCCACGGTGCATTGTGTGAGGGTGACGGGGTCATAGGTGGGAGGGAAAAGGAACTTATCTCCGAGATTCTTCACCCAATTAACGCACATGTATTTTATGTCTTGCTTTGATGATACTGAATAACTTCGCATAGTGCTTACGTGAACATAACATTTAAGTATTACCTACTAACGTCAGTGAAGCACTGTGATTCAAGTAACAAGGTTTCTAACGTCAACATTACTGGGAAGTGGCAATCGATTATTCTGAATTAGTTATTGACCTTAAAAATCAATAGCTTCTAATTCATTCTTAATTTCTGCAAGAAAGCATAGGCAGATATCAATGAATAGATTATTAGAAATTTGAAATGTTAAACATAATTATATTTCATGTCAGTAACAATAAATATACCTATCAAAAGCTAGCGGAATTACTGCACTTTATGCACATAGAATAAGCAATCATAAGATTACTAATGATTTGTAAGAGAGAATTCTTTTCCTGACGATAGTTCATTTTTATCCAATTACCGCTCATGCTATCATCAGCATCGAGCTGTAATTAAATATTTGTTTTTGAAAGGCAATACGCCTAAGAAAATCAAAGATGATTTGGATTCTGTGTATGGGGACTCTGCACCATCATTCACCACAGTGAAATTTTGGGAAACTGAATTTAAACGGGCCTTAAGAGCTTGGGAGACGATGAACGTTCGGGACGTCCAAAAACTACAACTACCAAAGAAAACATCGTCAAAGTTCACCAAATGGTGCTAGACGACCGTCGAATTAAAGTGAGAGAGATAACAGAAGCTATGAACCTGTCAAAAGAACGTGTTTGTCACGTATTAAATCAACATTAAGATACGAGAAAGCTTTCCGTGTTTGCTCATGTTAGACCAAAAAACGTGTTCCAATGAACATTTCCAACGCTCTGTTGGCGCAGCTTAGGCGCAATAAATCCGAGTTTTGGTGCCGATTAGTTACTGTAGATGAAACTTGGATACACCATTATACACCCGAAACAAAAATACAGTTCAAACAGTGGATTGCAAAGGGGAACCAGCTCCCAAGAAAGCAAAAACTGTTTCTTTTTTTTGGGCTGGGAAAGTGATGGCGACTATTTTTTGGGATAGTCTAGGAGTTATTTTAGTCGATTATCTTCAAAAAGGAAAAACCATTACAGGAGCATACTACGCATCATTACTTGAGAAGCCGAAGGCAGAACTTGCAGGAAAAGAAAATCCTGTTTCACCAAGACAACGCACCGTCTCACAACTCAGCGGTTAAAGTGGCGAAAATCCACGAATTACGGTTTGAAGTGCTTGATTACCCACCTTAATCACCAGATCTAGCCCCAAGCGACTCCTTTTTGTTTCCCTCATATGAAAATCTCTCTCGGAGAACAGAGATTTTCGTCAAATGAAGAGGTAATCACCTTCAAAACAATTATTCTATAGAGAAAAACGCCGAGTACTATTTGGACGGTTTAGAGAGATGGGAGCATCGCTGGGAGAAGTGTGTAGAGTTACAAGGAGACTATGCTGAAAAACGTCGAATACTACTTGGATGGGTTACAGAGATGGGAGCATCGCTGGGAGAAGTGTGTAGAGTTACAAGAAGACTGTGTTGAAAAACATCGAGCACTACTTGGACCGGTTATAGAAATGAGAGAATCGCTGAGACAAGTGTATATAATTACAAGAAGACAGTTGAAAAACGTCGAGCACTATTTGGACTGGTTACAGAGATGAGAGCATCGCTGCGAGAAGTGTATAGAATCACAAGAAGCCTGTTCAAAAACGTCGAGCACTATTTGGACGGGTTACAGAGATGGGAGCATCGCTGAGAGAAGTGTATAGAATTACAAGAAGACTGTTGAAAAACGTCGAGCACTATTTGGACGGGTTACAGAGATGAGAGCATTGCTGAGAGAAGTGTATAGAATTACAAGAATACTATGTTGAAAAACGTCGAGCACTATTTGGACGGGTTACAGAGATGGGAGAATCGATGGGAGAGGTGTGTAGAGTTACAAGGATACTATGTTGAAAAACGCCGAGCACTATTTGGACGGGATACAGAGATGGGTGCATCGCTGGGAGAAGTGTGTAGAGCTACAAGGATACTATGTTGAAAACGTCGAGTACTACTTGGACGGATTGCAGAGATGGGAACATCGATGGGAGAAGTGTGTAGAATTACAAGGAGACAATGTTGAAAAGCGCCGAGCACTATTTGGACGGGTTACAGAGGTTGGAGCATCGCTGGGAGAACTGTGTAGAGTTACAAGGAGACTATGTTGAAAAACGCCGAGCACTATTTGAACGGGTTACAGAGATTTGAGCACCGCTGGGAGAAGTGTGTAGAGCCACAAGGAGACTCTGTTGAAAAACGCCGAGTCCTATTTAGACGGGTTACAGAGATCGGAGCAGCGCTGGGAGAAGTGTGTAGAGCTACAAGGAGACTATGTTGAAAAATGCCGGGCACTATTTGGACGGGATACAGAGATGGGAGCATTGCTGTGAGAAGTGTGTAGAGCTACAAGGAGACTATGTTGAAAAACGTCGAGCACTATCTGGACGGGTTACAGAGATGGGAGCACCGCTGGGAGAAGTGTGTAGAGTTACAAGAAGACTATGTTGAAAAACGTCGAGTACTATTTGGATGGCTTACAGAGATGGGAGCATCTCTGGGAGAAGTGTGTTTAGTTACAAGGAGACTATGTTGAAAAACGCCGAGTACTACTTGGACGGGTTACAGAAAGGGGGGCATCGCTGGGAGAAGTGTGTAGAGTTACAAGGAGACTATGCTGAAAATCGCCGAGTACTACTGGAACGGGCTACAGAGATGGGAGAATCGCTGGGAGAATTGTGTGGAGTTACAGGGAGACTATGTTGAAGAACGTCGATTACTATTTCGACGGGTTACAGAGATGGGAGCATCGCTGGGAGAAGTGTGTAGAGTTACAAGGAGACAATGTTGAAAAACGCCGAGTACTATTTGGACGGGTTACAGAGATTGGAACATCGCTGGGAGAAGTGTGTAGAGTTACAAAGAGACTACGTTGAAAAACGTCGAGTACTACTTGGACGGGTTACAGAGATTGGAGCATCGCTGGGAGTAGTGTGTAGAGTTACAAGAAGACTATTTGAAAAACGTGGAGTACTATTTGGACGGGTTGCAAAGATGGGAACGTCGCTGGGAGAAGTGTGTAGAGTTACAAAGAGACTATGTTGAAAACCGTCGAGTACTACTTGGACGGGTTACAGAGATGGGAGCATCGCTGAGAGAAGTGTGTAGAGTTACAAAGAGACTATTTGAAAAACGTCGAGTACTATTTGGACGGGTTACAAAGATGGGAGCATCGCTGGGATAAGTGTGTAGAGTTACAAGTAAACTATGTTGAAAAACGCCGAGTATTATATGGACGGGTTATAGAGATGGGAGCATCGCTGGGAGAAGTGTGTAGAGTTACAAAGAGACTATGTTGAAAAACGTCGAGTACTACTTGGACGGGTTACAGAGATGGGAGCATCTCTGGGAAATGAGTGTAGAGTTACAAGGAGACTATTTGAAAAACGTCGAGTATTATTTGGACGGGTTATAGAGATGGGAGCATCGCTGGGAGAAGGGTGTAGAGTTACGGGGAGACTATGTTGACAAACGCCGACTACTATTTGGACGGGTTACAGAGATGTGAGTATCGCTGGGAGAAGTGTGTAGAGTTACAAAGAGACTATGTTGAAAAACGTCGAGTACTACTTGGACGGGTTACAGAGATAGGAACATCGCTGGGAGAAGTGTGTAGAGTTACAAGGAGACTATTTGAAAAACGTCGAGTACTATTTGGACGGGTTATAGAGATGGGAGCATCGCTGGGAGAAGTGTGTAGAGTTACAAAGAGACTATGTTGAAAAACGTCGATTACTACTTGGACGGGTTACAGAGATGGGAGCATCTCTGGGAGAAGTGTGTAAAGTTACAAGCAGACTATTTGAAAAACGTCGAGTATTATTTGGACGGGTTATAGAGATGGGAGCATCGCTGGGAGAAGGGTAAAGAGTTACGGGGAGACTATGTTGACAAACGCCGACTACTATTTGGACGGGTTACAGAGATGTGAGTATTGCTGGGAGAAGTGTGTATAGTTACAAAGAGACTATGTTGAAAAACGTCGAGTACTACTTGGACGGGTTACAGAGATAGGAACATCGCTGGGAGAAGTGTGTAGAGTTACAAGGAGACTATTTGAAAAACGTCGAGTACTATTTGGACTGGTTACAGAGATGGGAGCATCGCAGGGAGAAGTGTGTAGAGTTACAAGGAGACTATGTTGAAAAACGCCGAGTATTATTTGGACGGGTTATAGAGATGGGAGCATTGCTGGGAGAAGGGTGTAGAGTTACAAGGAGACTATGTTGAAAAACGTCGAGTACTATTTGGGCGGGTTACAGAGATGGGAACATCGCTGGGTGATATGTGTAGAGTTACAAAGAGACTATGTTGAAAAACGTCGAGTACTACTTGGACAGGTTACAGAGATGGGAGCATCGCTGGGAGAAGTGTGTAGAGTTACAAGGAGACTATTTGAAAAACGTCGAGTACTATTTGGACGGTTTACAGAGATGGGAGCATCGCTGTGAGAAGTGTGTAGAGTTACAAGGAGACTATGTTGAAAAACGCCTAGTATTATGTGGACGGGTTATAGAGATGGGAGAATCGCTGGGAAAAGGGTGTAGAGTTACAAGGAGACTATGTTGACAAACGCCGAGTACTATTTGGACGGGTTACAGAGATGTTAATATCGCTGCGAGAAGTGTGTAGAGTTACAAGGAGACTATGTTGAAAAACGCCGAGTACTTTTTGAACGGGGCACAGGGATGGGAGCATTGCTGGGAGAAGTGTGTGGAGTTACAAGGAGACTATGTTGAAAAACGCCGAGTATTATTTGGACGGATTACAGAGATGGGAGCATCGCTGGGAGAAGTGTGTAGAGTTACAAGGAGACTGTTGAAAAAATGTTGACGAAATGTCTTGTATCTTTATTAGGTTGGAAACTTTTCAGACCACCTATGTACTATTCCGACCGGTGATTGTTCCACCACCAAAGGGTACTTGCTTTGCTACATTTCCAGACTTGGAAGATTGTCAGCACGGGACCGAGTTTAAGGAAATTAGTAGTTCCGTCGAAGTTTCGCATCCTGTGATGTGAATATTAGAGGTTTCTCACCCGTTATTTGAAATAGTTGGGATTGTATGAAATTACAATTATAAGGATAATTGAACAATAATTGCATTCCTAAAGTGTAGGTAAATTACGTGAATTAAATGGACACTGAAATGTAAAAAGCTATTGATGCAGCATTAGGCAGCTAGTAGGACGATACTGAAAGGTTATCTTTTTGATTAACGAGAAGTAAACAGAACAATTAGCTTTTGCAACAATGATCAGAACCTTGTCAGAAAACTAATGAGGAGAAAGTTTTCGTATCTCAACCAATTAACAGGTACTGTGCATTTTTAAAATAATTTACAAATCACGATTGCATTACGGCGGTACCTCTGAAGTGCACAGGATTATGCGTCCAGCAGTTTTGAACTGTTTACCTACTTTTCCTTTAAAAGCAAGCATGTTACATGTACAGACCACTTTGTCCGAAAAATTATGACGGTCGCTGTACGTATTCCACATCTCAATGTGTAAGCAGAGTTGTAGAAAACGAGCACTAAATAATTTCGGGATCTATGTTCATATATATTTTTATCCTGTGTATGTTTTCCCAATGTTTTGACATATCTTTTGTTACACTCTGTATATATTAATCAGCTTGCTGATAATCATTTTGACGTCACCTCAATGACCTGTTGTATTTTGTAACACCAAACAGGTTACTGCAGTAGATAACACCTATCTGTAAACCTTGGGGTTCCCAGTAGGGCAACAAAACTCATTTGGTTCGATCACGTAACATTTCAAGCGTATTTTTCACAGCACTGTCATATGAATAGACTTCTTACTTTCTCCATAAACAGTACATTTTTGAAATCACAATTAGTTCACAGGAGTCGAAGGAGTGCCTCGTTCAATGGCCTGAGCAGAATTTGTTGCTACATCCATATCAAACTTCGACCAATTAGAGGCATCAGAATACCTTCCGGAATTGTATCACTTTAGTTGCGATGTCAAATAGATCTTTCAGAATGGGTCGCTCATATGTACTCTCGTACATTCATTTCGAAGTAAACGGATCCAATACCAGAGCAGATAAACAGTTCATGCCCTTCTCCATCTTCATTCCCCGCTTGCCTTCTTATGGTGGGTAGACAGTACCTATCACTGCAGTTACTGAAACGAGCATTAGATGTAGCAAAATGGGTCGCTCATATGTACTCTCGTACGTTCATTTCATAGTAAACAGATCCACTACCAGAACAGACAAACAGTTCAAAACCCTCTCGATTTTCATGACCCACTTGCCTTCTTATGATAGCAGACAGTACCTACATATCTTTGCAGTTACTGAAACGAGCATTAGATCTGGCAGCATGGGTAACTCATATGTACTCTCATTCTCTCATTTCGTAGTAAACAGATACACTACCAGAGCAGATAAACAATTCAAACCCCTCTCCCTCTTCAGGCCCCGCTTGCCTTCTTGTGGTGGGCAGTATTCGGTTAGCAGCTGCTTGCCCCGAGTTATGGGAATTGATTTGTAGTCTAAGGTGGTCTTGTGACTGGCAGCAATCCTAGCGAGGTAATCAGCTCTTTCATTCCCCCGTAGACCTGCATGACCTTTGACCCAGTGAAGAGTGATGTTGTATGCCTTGTTTAGGGTGATGATATTTTCTCTGAGCTGAACGGCCAAGGGGTGGGTTGTTCTTCTGTGTGCAATGGCGAGGAGAGCGGCCATTGAGTCAACATATATGGCGAAAGTTGTGCTACCGGTTTTCTGTTGTTCTATCCACTCCACAGCTGCTTTAATACCTAGAAGTTCAGCCTAGAATACTGAGTTCTCTAGGTCTAATCTTTTAACTCCTATGTAGATCTCTTTGGAGTTTCCTATAACCACCATTCCTGCACCAACGTGGTTTATTGTCTTGGAACCATCTGTGAAAATAAGAATTTCAGCTTTCCCTGATTCTCCTGAAGTATTTATATGGATGTGGTTATCTTTGGGATGAATACCTTTGGATCTGGTTGGAATTTCCGTTCGTTTCAGCATCGGAATTACTGCATTAGTGGAGTGTCCTTTCGATATAGCCTTAATGTCGTTATGTAAGAGGATAGCTGATTCGATGGGCATAACACCTGCGATTGCCTGCAAGGCATTGTTTGATACAGTTCTGTACGCTTTTGTAGCGAAAATCAAGAAGGATCTTTGGATTTGGCGTAATTTGAGTGTGGCCCTTTGGGATGCAGACGTACTCCAGATTTCCGCAGCGTACATTATTGCAGGAAGAATAGCCTGGTTGTAATTAGTCATTAGATGAGGATAGGACATTCCCCATGTACTTTTGGAGCATCTCACTAGACTGTTGCGTATATGTATTACTTTTTTTTCCAGGTAAAGAATGTGAGGTTACCAGTCCATTTTGTTGTCAATCATTACTCCCTAGTATTTCAACTTCGTCACTACATTTATCCGTCGTCCTGTAACTGTAGGATGACTGATGTATTCTTCCTTCTTCCTCACGTACATTGTCATCAATGCAGATCTGTCGTTGGCGATTTCCAGCTTGTTTTTCCTGCACCAATCCTGCGTGATTTGGAGAGCTAGCTGGAGGGTGGAGAAAATATGAGTGTGCGAAGAACCTCTGAATATGAGCATAATGTCGTAGGCGTATACAACCGCCTCCATTTCAGGTACAGCTGCCAGTAGTTTTATTAGGCTGCTGACTAGGACATTCCATAAGGTGGGATCAGCGACGGATCCCTGTGGACAACCTTTGGTTACTGCCTTTGAGATGGCCGTATTGGCTAATTTTAGCTGGGCGGTTCGATTTAGTAGAAAATCTCTAAGTAAATCGTAAATATTGGAGGGACACTTTAGTTCCCGTAGGCGAGCTAGGATACTAGGATGCCAGGCGTTGTCAAAAGCTCCGACGATATCCAGCGTAAGTAGACAGCTTCTCAGTCCTAGCCGTTTGCTCTGGTGGACAAAATCTGAGAGTGCTTTTAGGGCGTCTGTAGTAGATTTTCCTACTGTGAAACCATATTGTTGTAAGGGTAATTGATTGGTCGATTGAAGAAAATAATTTAATCTTTCCACAGCCAAATTTCCCAGGCATTTTCCTGGGACTGATAGCAGGCTGATTCCTCGATATCCTGTTACTGATTTCAGCTTACTCTTGTCTGTTTTGGTAATTGCAATAACTCTTGCATCTTTCCATACTGTGGGAAAGCAACCTAGACTTAGAAACGTATTAAACATTGTCTTCCAGAAGTTGGGCAGTACCTTGTGGACATTTTTAACGATGGCGCCGTTAAAACTATCAGGGCCGGGACATTTCTTGTCATTGAGTGTCATTACAATATCTGCTACTTCATGATCCTCGAAGTCTGGTTCGAGATGAGTATCGGGAAGCCTGTCTAAGCTTTTTGTTCTGATGGCACGTTGTTCCTCGTTTTCGAGAGCCTGGTTGTCATCAGGGAGGAATCTATCGAGAAGGGCTTTTGCTCTGTCGGCCTCCCACGTGGTGGAAGTTCCATCAATTTTGGTTAGTGTAGATAGAGGCATTCGTTTGGTAAGTCTTGATTTGCAGATTTTATACAGTTTCCAAGGCGACTCTTTTATACTTTCTGTGCAGTACGTTTTCCAAGAGTCTTGCTTTGCTTTCCTTAGTTCCATTTTGTAGTGGTTTCTTACGGCTTTACGGCTGGTATCGTAAATCTCTTTGAGTACTGGATTCTTGCATCTGTTTACTCTTCGTTTGGCTGCATTTACTTTCTTCCTGAGCGCATTTAATTGTGGGGACCACCAGGGCTTGAATTTGGATGTACGTAAGAAAGGTGGGAAGCACGTACTGGTTATATTGTTCAGTTCTTGCCATATGCTGGCAATGACCTCTTCCAACTGTAGTCTATTTGTCGCATTGTTTAGCTGGGTTGTCCATAATTTGCCACTATTAACTTTTTTGTGATGGTATAAATTCCAGTCTCCTGCCTAAGTAGCGAACAGCCTGCTGGAATTGTTATTATTCCTGGTCATCTTCGTAGAAGAAGTGCGAATTTGTAATTCATATGTTATAAGGTTGTGGTCTGAGGGAGTATACCTTCACTACTAACTTGCCAGTTCAGGATTCTATGGGCTGTGTTGATTGATGAGATTGTGATATCAATCCAGCTGTCTCCCTGAGCACCAGAGAAAGTGGGGCCATTCTTTTCATTAACCGTGATAAGACTGTGTGCTCTTAGGAATTCGACTAGCATTCTGCCCCTTGCGTCTGTGACCGGGCTATGCCACATGCTATGCTTACAGTTGGAGTCAAGCCCCCAGATGAGGTTCGCTGGGTTTATATAATTGAGAAATGCTTTTATGTGCTGGAGTTCTTGTTCTAGTGTATCGTAAGGAGGTAGGAATGAGCTAGCTATGTATAATGACGGGGTGGTGGATGATACAACGATCATGTGTTCAGGAGTGGAGAAGCTGTGAAGTAGTGTGAAATTATGAGCGATTTCATTTCTGATAAGTATACAGGCTCCGGGGTTATTGTTAGAAACGTTATGATAGGACGTGTAATTTGAGGGGATGAGGCGAGGAATGCCATTTTGACAGTAGGGTTCCTGTATTAGTAGAATGTCTATATTAGTTTGTGTTAAGTACAGAGATAGGTGCGCCATAGCCGCTATACAGTGATGAATGTTGAGTTTAGCGTATTTGAGTGTATCCATATTAAAATTCGGTCTTGCTGATGATTATTGATGTAATCCTTCTTAATCTATCACACTCATTGCTAAAGGCGCTGTGGTTTATGTTCAGTTTCTTTCTGTTGTCCTGCATGAAGGAGTTAGCTTTGATGCAGTTTGAGCAACATGTATTTTGTGGGTCTTCACAATCTTTCCATGAGTGATTTCCAGCACAATTTGTGCATTTCTGTTCGTTGGAACAGAACTTGGACGTATGTCCGAAACCTAAGCATTTGAAACACCTAGTGACCATTACAAAGTCTTCTACTCTGCACGTATTCCAGTTAAGTTTAACTCTTTTTGTAGCAAAATTTCCCGTCTTAAGTAAGGGCTTACTTCAATAACAATGTGCCTTGAGCCCTCAAACATTCTTTTGGTAAATCTTATGTTTAATACCGGTTCTTCTAGGTGAGTCAGATTGTTCTGATGCAGTAGAATATCTTTTATTTCAGAGTCCTCTATGGTATTGGGGACAAATTTCAGTAATATTGTGGGAAGTTTCGTTTTTGGATGTTGTACTGGGATACTAGCAACATTTTTCATTTCCTTTTCTAGAATCTCACATTCAGACTTGGTAGTGCATTCCACTAGTAGGATGTTATTTGCTAAATCTTTCATTTTACTTATTCCTACTGTTAAGGCCCTGGGATGAACGGACTCTGACTATTCTTTTCACGTAGTCTGCTGCCATACTGGGGTCAGTCGGCTTAATAATCAAAGAAGCTGGTACCTGCTGGACGCCACCAGATGCCGCATGAGGGTGGGAGGGCAACCGCGTGTAGGTTTCGAGGTTCCTTTGCCCGCTAAGAGATAGCGCCACCTGTTCGCTATACGAACGTGGAGTGCCCACCTCAGCCGTTTTTATAGCCTTTAGCGAGTTTTCCAAACCTAGAAACATGCCACTAATTTTGTGTATTAGGTTGTTTATCTCACTCACCGAAATTAAGGCCTCTTCTTTAATAACTTTGTCCATATTACTTCTTGATAACAATGCCTGTTTCACCTTAACCAAGTGATCTGAAATGACCGTCACGATTTCACTTGCAGCTTCTTCCGCCATATTGGATCTCTAGTGTAAAAAAAAGAGATTCTGTTTGTCTTTCGTCCAAGTGTGTGAGTCCATTCGCCTTCTCCCCTAATTCGGAACGCATTTGTAAATTTTGGTCAAGGACCTGGAATGCGGTTTCGAAGGGTGGTTCTTTTCTCCAGCTGTTTGGGCCTATCGTTCACAACCGCTGTCATGGAGCCATTCATTGCTATCGTGACAGGGAAAAAACTTTCTTTTTCGTCCCTGCTGATTAGGTCAGTTCCCTCGCCATTAATAAAGTCAAAACTTTTACAACTCTCATATGTGCTAACAATTTCCTCAGTCTTTGTGATCGCAAGGTAAATGTCTTTGCTTATATTAATGCATTGAACAAAAAATTGTTCCTCCTCCAATTGGTTTTCGGCTTCTGTTAATTGCATGTTGGGAACTGCCTGCTGCGAATACGGAATTGGAAACTCTTCGCTGTCGCCTCGAATGGTTACAATTCTGGCTGCGTAATTAATCCTCGTGTGAAATGCTTGGAAGAAATCGCTTCCTAGAATAGCTTGTACAGCCAAATGCGGTATTATTAAAAAAATGACTTCTACGTGATTTTGGCCTAAAGTGAATGGAATCATAACTTGTTTTTTGTATACGTTGTTTCTGTCTTCCTATGGCCATTAGTACGTACACATTTTTGGTGGGTAACGTTTGTAGGTGTATGCCTTTCGCTTCCAAGTGATTAAAGAATTTTAGATTACAGATAGATGCCATCGCTCCAGTGTTTAGCGTTGCCTGGAAAGTTTCATCTGCTATGGTGATCTCTATTTGTGGCGTTTCTGCTATGTCTTTCTGTATTATATCTGTGTTCATGTTTCCGGCATTGTTTCCAGCTGTGAAGTCTTTGTGTAAATATTTCCCTGTATTTTCCTGTATTTATGTTCGTCCGTACAGCATATTGTGTGGTACCATTCCAATATTTTGTTAAAAATGTTGTTTGAATTCTGTGTAACTGGTGTGGTCACCTAATGCTAGCCTAAACAAAGCCAGTGACCGCCCCTGCAAGCCTCGTTTAACAATTATCATCTTAAAATCATCTGGAATGTTCTTGAGCTGAAAGTAAGGCTCTAGGTCCATTATGTAACGCTTCGCGTTGTCTCTCACGTCATTAAATTTTGGCACGGTTATTTCATTTAACAAGTGAAAATGGTGAGGGTACCCTGTGTTTATACAGTTATTGTATATACTCCCTTGGGTAACACTATTTCATGTTTCCATAGGTACTGTTGAAGACGTGTTTTGGCACGTGTTCATCGGTCTCTGTCTTGTCGGTACACTTGAAAGTCATTACTCTGAGGTTGGTGATTACATATTTGTAAGTCATTAAGAGCCTCTTTGATTAATGCCATTTCTCATGTATGGTGTTCAATTGTTTTATTAGTTGAGCGTTGAGCTGCGTCTGCCTGTGTCAGGGTTTCTTTAATTGCTATCAATTCATTATGAGTGGAATTTTCTGCTTCCTTTTGTCTATTTTGTATTACGACACAAGTGTTTCGCATCTCCTCCCTCAACTGGGCATGCACATTATCATTATTCTGTGAAATCTGGTTAAGTTGCTCCCTGGTGGTTTCCATGTCCTTTTGTGTATCGTGCATCTCTGTGCGCATCTTCAAAAATTCTGCCTCTATAGTGGCCTGCCCTAACCTAATTTCTGCTAATTGCTTATTCTATTCTTCTGTTTTACTTTCTAATTGTCATTTCAACGTGTTGTTGTATTCTACTATGTTTTTTTCTTCTAAATTACTTTCTAAAGTGCTGTTTCTTGCTGCTATTTGCTATGTTCTGACATCTTAGTTTCTATTTGCTGGCTTTGTTGTAACATTCTAATTTCTATTTGTTGGCTTTGTTCTGACATCTTAGCTTCTATTTGCTGGCTTTGTTGTAACAACTTAGATTCTAGGCCGCTTTGGAGCTGCTGGAGCATCTGTTGCATCATAGCCGTGAGGCTGAGTGTTACCTCCGGACTAATTTCTTGCACAGCGATGTCTCCGGCCTGCACTTGGATTTGTTCTTCCATATCTGCGTGAATTATCCTGCCACTTTTCAGGATCATATAAATTATACACAGTCTGTAGTGTTACTGCCAGGCTTGTCCTACACAGTGAGTGCCCCTTGTGGACAGTCTTTGGAAAGGGTACTTACTCGTGATGTTGCTGGTGTTTACCACCGTCGGATGTGGTGGTTGTTGCTGTCCTTTAGTAGTCGTGCTCAGCGACCTCGTCCGCAGTGTACGTCTACGATGTCGTGGTGTGATTTGCTGTTACTCCGGCTGGTGTCTGCGGATGGTCGTCGCGTTCTCGGCGTCTGTTGCTCTGGGTGTTTTCTCCGAGCGGTAATCTCGTTCTAGGCGTCTGTTGCACCGGGTGCTGTCTCTGGGCAGTAATCTCGTTCTCGGTGTGATGGTCTCGAAGGAGATGTTGGTGGTTGTGGAAGCTCGCCGGGTGGTTAAGACACTTTGGGCGCCATTTGAGGCGGTAATCGGTGGATATAAAGGATCCTACACCGAAAGACTGATTTTGCTCCAGGCTAGCGAACCTCGTTTGTCAGTATGGGCGAGCGACTCCGTTTCAGGGTCCAGCGATCAAATGAAAATACACTCTGCTTCCTTGAATTTTCCCACCAGTTTATTTATATGACACTTAGATCACAGCTTTGTTCCCATACCACTTGCTCGTTACCAAGTTACCTTCCCCGAAACGATCCACGATGAACTGTCGCGCCTTTAATCGATTCTCAGCGTCCTTTCCTACCGGAGACTACCTATGCACGCCCCTTTCCTATTTCCATGACTATTCCGCCCGTATCACGTGACGCATAACCATTTTTATTGGAGGTTCGTTTTCCTCATTTTTACTCTTACGGGAGTCTCACCGCCGCCTATATCTGTCCCTTCGGTTTGACCTTCGGGGTCATTGGAAGAAATATTCAGACTTCTTCTCAGATTCCTTAGGGGAGTGTTTTCTTCTTCGACGCCTTGACCCATTCTTTAGTTAATGCAGTTTTTGTTCCACCAACTGCGTTTTCTGCCCCCAACTGCGGTTTCTGTCTCACAGGCCACACGGCATTTGGGTACGTAGGACTACACTATATATAGAAATGGCATATGACGGATAAAAATGGAATCCACATACCTACATATGTTAAAGACGTTGAAATTTACAGATACTAAAATACCAAGAATAGAAGCAATAGAAAGTTTATATGTTGAAATGCCACTTTTAAAAATATCCTTTAAAGGATACATAAAAAGTTTAGAACTACTACATTTGGTAGGGCTTCATCTCCTAAATAGAAATAAGAAATAAGAACAATGGTAGAAATGTTAAAAAGTATCTCTACATACAACCAAATTCTAACCTAAATCCTGTAGTAGCTTTAATCTGGATACATGTTAAAATTTTATACTGTGAATTTGTTCAGTTTTCACTGTCACTTCTGATGTAATATAGTGTAGCGACTTCATTTATTTCACACTGTGCTTCTGTAATACGGACTACTTTATTGGAACTACTTGTTTTCGTGACGCAGTCGTATAATGAAGCGTCTTCATCTTCGGATAATTCACGTAGGAATAAGAGACGAGACGTATCTCATTACTTGCCAAAGTGTCAACGTCTATACCTCATAAATACCGTCACAAACTCCTACAGAATCATACTTCATTTTCGACCCCCCCCCTCCAAAAAAAACGCATTCCCCATTGGTTTATTCGCGAGAACTCATGCTTGTGAAGCCGCTAGAATCTTCTGCAGAGTACCAGAATGTTTGAAAGGCCCAACGTCTAAATCAGCTTCATGACACGCTATATGTGGAGGATGCTTGACTATCTCGTGCTGTAAATACCTGTGGCAACGAGTGTGATTTCACGCATGTTTCAGTACGTTTGCAACATTCCTCACTTTTTGCTGTGCTGCTGCTTGTGTGTGGAAACGTACACGGCTTGCAGAACTATTACTTTGTATGTTCAGTGATTGATTTACAGGCGCAATACGAGCACTAGTGTGTCTATACGAGATCACGCAAATTGTTTTAAATAGGTAAATTTCCTTGATGTCAAAGACCAGATCCCCTCTTGCTCCCAGCTCTAAGATAGTGCAGATGAACAAGGGGAAACACGCCGTTACAGTGATCAAATGACCACCTGACGCACTGGAAAATGAATGTTTTACCTTGCATCCTTGTGGTTGTAAGAGAATTAAGTTATCCAATCCTTAAGTCTACAACTCCCACAAACAGTGTTAAATCACATTTTATCCATTATTGTACTGAAGGTCTGCGCTAGAAGCAACTCACTGTTTTTCTATCTAACAAATTAAACCTACCTTTTTATGTTTGTTTCTAATGGCATACCTTGTTACATCCTAGATTTTTAATTTACTTTAGAAAGAGAATAGTTCAAACTGTAACGTGAACATTTATATATTTATTCATGTATGTCTCACTTCGTAGATTCTGTAGTATCGTGCTTCTTTGTCTTGTTGCTCAATTTGTTTAGTTTGCTCTCACTGGATGTTCTGTTCATAAATATTTTATCAACATAGCTTTTATATGATGTTCCCTTCTCTTTATAATACATTCTCTTCATAATAGCGTTAGATTTTGTTCACATTCTACATGACTTTTGTTTTCTTTATACAAATTCAAGCGCTATAAAGTCATATCTATATATAGTCTAATAAAAATGTTTTACTGTATTATTGTATTCTTATATCCCATTTTACAAACTTCCCGTACTTTATGTTTATTATCCTGACCGCTAGGGCTCAATTAATATGCTTGACGCACTCTGGATTAATACCATCTGCACTCTTGATGCGGCACTTGTTTTTACATGATACATAATATAGATTGCCTAATATTTAGGATGTATTCATTCTTCAGTATTGCTGACACACATCTCGATATCTTATTCGGTGAAATGGTTTAGCAATAAAGTGCCTAAATATGGCTTGTTAAATTCATTTGCTTTCCCAGTTTAGCTCTTTCGGCCTCTTTTCTATTTCATTTGTATAACCCTTTCTTAACTTCTATATCTTATATTTGTTCATAAAAATGCAACTTTTAACGATCCAATAAATTTTCGAATGCCAATAGTGGAATCTAGCTTGGAGGTAGAGATCTAAGCTTAGGTGAGCGCTTAGGTGGTGGAGTGAATGTTCTGTAGGTCTCAGACAAAGTAATTGTACGTATATGTCTTCCTCTTATTCTTTTCGAAAGGCCTATGATCAAGTCCTGTTCCTAACCTTAACTGTATACTTGGTTGCAGGTAAAGTTGTTTTTTATTATGAAGCTATTAAAATACATATCGTAACCAGCACTTTTTATTGGTTGTTGTGGTAGTCTATCTTTGTATGCCATTCGGCCATTTTAAACGTCCTACGCTGAGATGCTTCTCTGTTAAATTAGATTCACCGTTTACCATAATTCCAACACTTTACCGAATATTATCTCGCTCTTGATAACGGGAGCTCGTTCCCAGCTTTGTGAATCTACATCATTTGTATAACTGTAGACAAAGATTATATCAGCCTAAATAATAAACAAAATAACAATAAAATTGATCATGCTCTAAGCATTGAAAAACAGTAATTGTAAAAACAAAATCGTTCCACAATATATCAGACTGGCACGATTAAATTATTAATTAATTAAAATGTTTTGCAAAATTGGATTATGGTGCACATTAGGAAACAATATTAAAATTGCGATGAAAATGTGTCATAACGTTGAAAAAGGAATTGTCAATAGGTCACAATATTGCAGTGTATCTGAATATTTGGACATACGTGTGATCACGTGGTTGCCTTTTCTGTATTATAATTCATACTTTTGGTTTCCGTAACTTGGGTCATAACGCTTCAGCATAAACACGTTTTAATTCATACATTTAGGTTCTGCGAAGGGCCCTGAATGCTTTTAGTTACGGAAGCGTGTCCAGCTACAGACAGGAATAATTGAAACCGGGTGATGAGACTAGAGCAGTGACCACTCGAAGGCTTCTGAACGGTTTATTTATGCAATTTACGTCCCCATCTTTGTTCCTGGAGTTACAAAAGTTAAATGTGGCACTTCTGGTAAGATTGCGACCTTTCTGCGTAACCTGATTACAGCCTGAATGCGATGGAAGCTTGGTTTTGCTGCACTTCATTAGACTGCCTGCGGTTTATACAGTTTCAACATGCCCTCTACCTAATCCTTAGGATTAAATTAGGGCCATAAGAAGCTAGCAGCTAACTTCTTGCAGTGCTCGTTATAAAGCGTATTCGAAGTCGCGACTAAGATTACGTAAATGAAGAGAAAGTTTAACTGCTGAGGTAAATGAAACTGTTTCGAAGTTAGTACCTTGATTTCGGCAGATGTAAAATAATCTGGAGTGATGTAAAGAACACCATCTGCATAAACTGTATGTGCCATTGATATTGTATTAACTATAGCTCATCTGGACTCTCTAAGAGTTCTGTATTAGTAACTAATTTTTGTTTAGTCTTTTCTTGTGCAGATAGCTATTATCAGATTAAATGCCTTCAATGTGCCTCTTATAAAAAATAAACTGTATAACATATCGCTGTTAGCTCATCATGTTCATCATCAACACTCATGTCCAACAGATGTATGTATTAAAGCAGTTCACAGAAGCTGTTGGCAACATCGATTTTGTTAGTATTTCATTAACTGAATTTGTGAACAAGGGCATGTATCCTGAAGTTTTAGACACAGTATCAGAGTTCAATTGACAGGAATCCGTACTACGTTGTACAAATGTCTGCTAAAACAATGATAAGAAAAAGTACTTCTTTATAACTTTAAAGGAAAGCGCAGCTACGAGGGGCAATCAAATATTAACAGGCCTTTGTTTACTGTGCATGCATAGAGTGCCGCATGGGTTCGAGGCTTTTGAAGCACAAGCAATGAGGTGCCTAGAAGGGGTCAGTGGCCTTGGGAACTCGTTTGGCTCTGTCTCTCAGTTACTGATGAGATGTTTGAGAGAGAGGTACATCCAGCTGTTGCGCAAGAAGTAATAATCAAGTTTCTTGTCAATGAAAATGTCGGTGCCGCTGAAATTCGCCGTCGGTTACTCCCACAGTTTGGGGAAACAAAACTTTCATGGTCCAGAGTTACACATTGGTGCCATGAGTTTAATGAAGGACGTAAACATGTTGAAAACTTGACCCACCCTTACCGCTCGTGCGCCAGCATCAATCCAGAAAACATCCAAGCTGTTGAAGATATCGTTTAAGGGGATCGCCACATCACAGTGCTTGAGATTTGTCAACAACTTCTCATAAGCTATGGGAGTGTCCAATCAATCATTCGAAGGGAGCTGAAATTGAGAGAAGTGTCAGCTCATTGGGTTCCGCGGTATCTCACTGCAGAACAGAAAGCAGTGCGAGTTCAAATGTGTTGCAAGCTTCTCACGCACTACGAAGAGGAAGGTGATGCTTTTCTGGACAGAATCATCACTTGTGATGAGACATGGGTGCATCATTACACACCCACATCAAAGAGGGCCAGTCTGGAGTGGAGAGCAACCGCCGGTGAAAGCCAAGTGACGACTGTCAGCAGGGAAAGTTTTGGCCACAGTGTTCTTGGACTTGAAAGGTGTCCTTCTCAATTGATTTCCTTGAACAACAAGGACAACGACGACAGACCATTAATGCTGCCTACTACTGTGACCTTGTCAGGCAAGTTTGAGTTGCTTTCCGGTCAAAATGTTGCAGTAGCCCTATCAGAAATGGGTTGATTCTGCAGGATAATGCCAGAACACACATTGCAGCAGCAACACAGCAAATATTGGCCAAAATGCACTGGACTGCCTTTCCACATACACCCATTTCCAGACCAGTCACCATGTGACTTCTTCATGTTTGGTCCACTCAAAGAAGCTCTTGGAGGACATCGTTTCACAACCAATGAGGAGCTGAAAGACTTTGTGCACAACTGGCTTCGCACACATCCTCTCCCTTTATTTGAAACTGGTATTAAAAAAACTGCCTGTTCATTGGAACAAATGTATAGAAAAGATGGGTGAATATGTAGAAAAGTAAGGAAAATGTTAATTTCAATTATTCTTCGTGAATAAATTTTCCGGAATAAAAGGCCTGTTTATATTTGATTGCCACTCATATCTACAAACTTCACTTTATGGAAAAGTAAAATAATTGCCAAACACCAAAACTTAATGTTATCATATATTTAAGATAAACTTTTTTATACATGTTATTCAGTTTTTTTCAATGTAAGTTATAGAAATTTATAGGCTTTATTGCCTTTAACTTAACTATTAGCACACAGAAAGGTGTTAATCTGGGCTGCCTTAAGGTCTCCTGGAAATTTCAAGCTAAGTTAAACTGTGACCTAAAGAGCATTTTGAATATTCAAAAATGTCTAAAAAAAGATATAAAGGTATAAGGTAAGAAAATGCAAAGAGAAAAACCCCAAAATTTCAGTGATGTATTGCCTTAATATTGTTTTAATATCTATATCACATCATCTATCTTTAAGTGTGCTCAATAATCAACGTTCAGTGTGTGTCAGACACATATCACATGCCTGCACCATCTAGTTTGTTACTATTTAAGTGGAAAGTGAATACTTTTGTTTGCTTTTCTGGCGCGGTCTCTGTTGCATTGTTGCCTTACTGTATTATAATCTATTTGTTGTTGGAATAAAGCATTACTCTGCATTCAGTAATGGGCTGTGCCTCTTAGTATGCTATTGGTTAACATAATATCAGTGCATGAACACATAAAGAGCAATGTTGTCATCTGAGTTTAACTGCCATTTTTGTTAGATAGTGAACATGAAGAATTCAATGCCATGGCCGGGATTTGAACCACGGATCTCCTGGTTTCCCTCCAGTCACTCTAATCCATTGAGCTAACATGGCCAAATTGCCGTTATGACATCTGACTCATATATTTTCCCGATAGAGCACTAGGGGCTCTCGCATTCGAGATACACCATTTGTAATGACTTACTATTGTAAGTACTTGAGTCCCAGGCTTCATCATTAAACTCTTATTATTTTAGTTACTTGATGGAAATTAATAATTTCTTCACACACACTCCTGGTTTGTCATGACGTCAACTTGGCCATGGTAGCTCAATGGCTTAGAGTGACTGGACGGAAACCAGGAGATCCATAGTTCAAATCCCGGCCATGGGATTGAATTTTTCTTGTTGACTCTTTCTATCAAAAACCTTAGCCTATATACGGCTATTGTGAAGAAATGATTAATTTCCATCAATTAACTAAAATGCCATCTCTGTTGTTACTCAACCAGTGCATTTTTTAACTTCTGAGAGTCATTGTTCTTACTGCAAACACTATAATGTTCATTCTTTATTGTAACAACTTCAATGGTTTACTGAAAACAGGTGAAGCAAGAAGATTAATAAACCACGGAACTATAGCGTGGAAGAATATAGAGCATTACAACCCACCAGCCAATGCGGTTAAGCTTCTTTGGCATTTACCTTAATCTTACAGCAAATAGACTATGTCTATTCATATAATCTGAACAAAGTCATGAAAAGAACCAAGCACATTGATTGATACAAAGGATTTGAGCCCAGACCTCCTAGAGGGAGCCATATTTACTGTTGTTTGAATCATTTCCTATGTAAAAACTCATTTTGTGAATGTACAGGAAGACAATAGAGGTGACATAATTTTGCAGCATTTATTGTATTAAAATTCATTTGAAACTGGGTCAAAATATTACTGTGATGTATGCATGAAAGGAAAACATTTGCTTCTTTAAAGACGCAACAATGATGTTTAGCATACATGTTGAATATTATGTTTACATATTTATGCACAGTAGGAGACACGACATCTATTAAAAGTTATGGAAATAATAAATGTAATAAGGCATCAACATCCAACTCCTCATAACTCACATTGTTACCTTAAAAGGTACTAACAGGAGTGTAAAGCAATGCAATGTGAGTCAGTACTGATGAGTGCTAATAACATTTTACAAATTTGGACTTAAGCTCTTAAATAAAATATTATTTTTCTTGGGAGGAGGCTTTAAGCTCTACTACAATCAGTTTTTATCTTAAGCTTTTAACATAACTTAAACGAAAAACAAAAGACTATTCATACTTAATGTAAAGCATATAACACAAGATGGAATGAAAAAGCAATTCTAAGTTTGCTGCTGTAAAACTTTGATTTCTTGTGGTATAATTATTTTCCTTTAATCTGCAATTGCATCAACATGAATCTCTCTCACATCCTCCCAAGACAAAGTCTGTGTATCTTAATAACTCAACATAAATACATTTGTAAGTTTTTGCTTCTTTTTCAATAAACTATGACTGTAAGTTTGATGAAATTAGGTACTTCAAAAAATATTATATGAGCGTTTCAGAAAATAGCCGAACTGATTTTATAAATGTCTTACAAACATTCTGATGAAGTATAATTATTTCAGTCTTTATTTATTGTTGAAAATAACTTCCTAACCTCATTTCTGAATGTTTATTTAGAATGCCTATTTTAAAAGAATAAATTCCTTTTCGTTATGGAAGAGGTGAAAGTGGCATGATCTGAAGTTTGAGAGGGTGAAGTGCAACTTCAGAGGTCAGCTCTTTGAAAACTCAGTGAGCATGTGAATTTTCCTGGTGGAAGATTCTTTCCCCATGTAGGGTTGGGGATCCGTCCCCATCAGCTGCTGTGGTGCGAGCGCTGCAGACCCCTAGCACTCATGGTACCTCTGACATTACCAAGAGCAACCTTGGGCCGTACATTCGAGCCCCTCCCTGATTGGGAGTTGTTCGTATTGGGTTGGATACCAGGGGGGCAGGGTCTTCCCAACACCTGCGCGAGATTGGTTACCTCTGGCCAGGCTTCGGCCGCCCGGAGGGGGCAGATGGTTGCCTAAAAAGTCCCGGGTACTAGCCTACAGATCTAGCAGAAGGTTTGTTAGATCACCAGGCGGCCTCACCAAGGTTATTCGGTGGGATTGATGCACGTATGTTGCGAATCCACTTCCACCCATTCCAACGTTGTTGAATGGGGGGGAGGGGGGCTTTTTAGACTCAAGGTATTGCCGCAAGAAAAGAACCCTGAAGTTTTCCATTGCTCCTGGGATGACAGAGGCTGAGGTCTTCGGATTTTTGGGTAGACCTTATGATTAATTAATGTAAGATTCTTCCGCTTCCCTAACAATATTTGTTACTTCTTAGCTGTGGCTTTACCCAATTAAATTCTTTAACAAAGTTTTTGATGAAACCCAATTACTAAAGGCTGGAGACATGTGCGTTTTTCCATAGATATACTGCACATGACTGTACTGCCATTGTTCGTGCATGTAAACAACTACAGGTTAGCGTGACCAAGACAACCATCTCACTGCAAGAGGAAACTCAACTGTCTTATTATACTACGCCCTGACCTTGCATCAGCATACACTTGAAAGGCAATGCTTCACTAGTTTGCAGAGTACTACATAACGTTGTTTTCAGCATTTGCACATTTGATGGCTGTGCTGTACATCTGACGTCATTCATATTCTGTTTCCAGCTAACTTGTATCGCATGCGAGTGCACATCTCTGCGGCCTTTACCAATTACTTATGTCAATGCTTTCTGCATGTTGAAAATAACTTCCTATCTTCATTTCTGATAATGTTCACAATACAGTAAAACGGTTTAACAATCAAAAGTACAAGAAGAAGGCTACCTTTTTACTTTCAAGATGTGAACATCTACAAGTGGATGAGACATGACTTTAGTTCTGTCAAAGGCCTTATTTTGAATGGGAAACCATTGGTCATACAAAATATCACGAGGCTGCTCGTAACTGAATGCTGAGAGAGGGAAGCGTGGAGTGAAAGAGACAGATTGCGCTCAAGCTATGCCCAGAGAGAGAGAGAGAGAGAGAGAGAGAGAGAGAGAGAGAGAGAGAGAGAGAGAGAGAGAGAGAGAGAGCAATAGAGGGAGAAAGAGACAGACAGTTCCCTGGTGATCTCGGCTCTTCTCCATTGATCGGTAGCTTTCGTATGGCTTCATGTGGTTTCGAGAATAGCTGTTCCTGTATAAATAAGAGTTTGGCTGGCGTGTGCGAGTGACTCAGGCGAGAGTTAGTACTGGTGCAGTGTGGACGTGCGGCAGACGGACTTAAAGTTTTTTTACGTGTGTGTGACGTCATTCTGTTGATATCACGTTTGTACAAGTGTCTTTCTACGGAAAAAAGAGCCCTTTTAATTTAATGAACCCACAAGGTCACATTATTTACGCTAGTGAGCTCTGGGTTAATCATTCTATTGATGACAGCGGACATTAATAAGAGAACAAAACATTTCATTACTGAGGTGAGTTTTCACGTATTTAAAATCAGTTTAGTTATTTCTCATACATCTTCAAAGCTACTTCCAAGCCAACACTAGCTTTCTGAACATGTACACATAATTTTGCATAGGTGCTAAGCAACTGGATTGTAATTCATATTCATTTATTTGGCATTTTGATATTTTACTTTTAAATTTTGATATGTGTTATTTTATTTTTTAGAAGATGTATATTCCAAAATCATTGCTTTACATCTTTTAACAGGAACAATTTAATGATATATATGAAACAAAGTTTATAAGCATATATAGAGAAAAGCAAAATGTTAATATAACAATAATAATTAAAATCAGTACTAAATGTAATGTACACTAAAAGCCGGTCTTTCAGTGTATCATGTATGTTAAACTACAGTGCATATAATTCCCATGGCACTACTATATCTTCCCCAGGCTTCTAGCACATAAGCACAGTTTTATTTCATCTCTCTGTGAGCAATATTGCATAACAATTTATAAAGGCTTTATGTAAATAAAACCTGAAGGGTAGACTGAAACATTTCAAAAACGAGAGTGTAACATTTCTATATATCATACTATGTATGTTATTACAAAATACATCTAGTAATATTTGCCAAGGTTTATTTACTAACCTACACCTTTATATCCCAATTTTCTCTTCACAGTCCTTGTTTGTATGCATGGTTATATTATGGTCAATTGCTCACATTGACCATATCTAATGCCTCATTCACATAGAAACATTAAACATTAACACGAGAATGCATAAGGACTAACATTGAGTCATACCTTTTAAAACTTGTAACTTCAATCACATCCTTTTAAAAAAATCAGGAACGTCTTCAGAATATCTCGAAGTTACAAGTTTTAAAAGGTATGACTGAATTATAGTCTTTATACATGAAATTAGCTTCATTGTTAACATCGCTTTTATTTATAATGCCACCCAATTATCGGGAAGCACAACAAACGACAGCTGAGTAAGGGATCAAAGGCCGCGCCACGCCCACCTCATTAGTCTGTCACTAACTGAGGGAGATGATTAGGTAAACGTCATTTGTCGCTGTCCGCCTCTTTTCGCTCTCCCACTGCCATCTGGAACCTTCGCGTGGATTCACGGAAACCAGAGACTTCTAGAAGATTGTGATATTCCCATAAAAAGGGCTGCAGTGAGTGAATCGAGTCAGTCAGTTCTTGGCGAGCAGCGAAACAGCGTCGTGTTAGTGCGTCGGAGTATACGTAACTGCGAGTGCAAGAGAAACTGTAAGAGACGAACTGGTGAATCGTAATTGTGTGCATTACGTGATCCTGTGTAATTTGAAAGTGTTCAACTGTAAGTCGGTGGAAATAAAGAACATTTTTGAGTGGTGCAATTGGACTTTTCATTTCACGAACCCACAAAGTCACAATAACTGTTCAAATTCACACGAGAACTTGCATATGACATGAATATGAAAATTGCTTTATCATTAACAATGACATTATAACATCAATATCAAAACAAAATAACTGAAGATTTAGAGTCAACATCAAAAATTCAATCCCATGGCTGAGATATGAACCACGGATCTGGTTTCCGTCCAGTCCCTCTAACACATTGAACTACTATGGCCAACGTGCAGTCCTGGCATTTGACTCATATATTTCCCTAGTAAACCACTAGGGGCTCCCGCATCCGAGGTACACGGTTTGTGGCGACTTACTATCTTAAGTACTTGAGTCCCAGGCTTCATCATTTAACTCTTATTTTAGTTAATTGATGGAAATTATACATTTCTTCACACTAGCCATATATAGGCTAAAGTTCTTGATAGAGTCAACATGAAAAGTTCAGTGCCATGGCTGGGATTTGAACCATGGATCTCCTGGTTTCCATCCAGTTGCTCTAACCCATTGAGCTACCATGGCCAAAGTGCCGTCCTGACATTAAATTCTCCATATATTTCCCCGGTAAACCACTAGGGGCTCTTGCATTCGAGAGCCTGGAAATAAGGTTTAAGGTTTGCGTTGCGTTTGAGATATAAATTTTCTATGTGAATGGGGCATAACTAATTTGGTTCCTTCTTCACCGTGCGCTGGCTAATCAGATGATATGAAGTCTTCATGAAAAATTCCACATTCCGAGTAGCTCACATGAGTGCAAGTTATGTGAAAAAACTTGCAAAACATGTCACTTCAAACAATGTAGAAGATGGATGGGGTCATTGAATGACCATAATGTGTAATATTAATGCTCTTTCAAGCGGACTTCACTTATTAAAAACATTAAAAAGTAAAAAATTAATTATTTTTTTTTCGCTTTAACAAACATTTAAAGGCTGCAAATGTAGATTAAAAAAATTAACTTTGAAGACAAGAAAAATGCATTCCTGATTGCCCATGAAGAAAATCAGTAGCGATATTTCAGTTAATTACTGGTCTTGACTGCTTAACTGCATCCTTCATAGAATCAATATATACAATTCAACATAGTGCACCCTTTGCAAGCAAACAGACACTATTATGGGTAGGAAATTTTTATTACTTTGTCCAGCTATTCCAAAAATATGAGGAGATATTCAAACACAAATCTTCTATTATTGGGATACCAGATGAAGAATGGACGAAGTCTAAGATCTAGAACATAAGAAAACCACCTCCACTACCCTTTTTCAAATAAATTTACTGTTTTTATTAGTTTAATCAACAGGTTAACAAATATACCCCTGAATAAAGAGTAATTTAATAGAAAATACACACACATTATTAATATTGCTTTAATTTATGGTTTTAATAATTGTTTTATACATAAAGAGATTGAAAAATTTGAATATAAAAATATGCAAATATTTCCACCCTAAGAAAATTAAAACATTTCTTTACCATCCTTGAGTAAATACATAGATTCAAAAACTTTTTAAAAATGTGGTATAATTTTGGTGTCTTAAAAATAAATATGTGATAAAACATTTGCTACATTTATCTAAAATGGATAAAATTTCCCGTATAAAAAAATCTGGTATTTATCAATTTAACTGTTTAGAATACAACTAAGTTTAGCTGGAAGGACCAAATGTAATTCAGAAATCAGGATGAAATAACATTATAGAACTACAAGGGGCGTCCAGAGGGTAAGTTCTGTTTCAATTTATTTCTGCTGCACCGCTGCGATCGCAGTTCTGCACATGCGCGGTAGGCGCTCTGTATCAAGGAGAAGAAATGTGTCCCATTGTGAGATCGCTGTCAGCCACGTACACTTTGTTGTGCTTGTTTACAATATATGTGTTGATTGAAAATCCCACCGCTTGTGAAATCAGATCTGTGATTCATTTTCTGAATCCTACGATTGCGCCGTGCAATACAGTATAGGCACCGAGGAATGCTGTCAAAAGGTGTTGTGTTTCTTAACCACAACGTACGACGACACAATGCAAATGCGACGAAAAACATCTTACAGGTATTTGGCTGGGACGTGTTTGACCAACCCCCGTACAGCCCTGACCTTGCTCCTAGTGTCTTTCATTTGTTTTTGCATCGCAAATCTTTCCTTGATGGTCAACACTTCAACAATTACAAAGAGCTGAAAGAAAATGTTTCCAACTGGTTGAAGACACAGGCGGCAAACCTCTATGAAGAACGTATACAAAAACTTGTGTCTCGCTATGACAAATGTCTGCAAAATTTCAGCAGTTATGTGGAAAAGTAGTTCAAGTGTTGTAGAATTTTGTGCAATAAGTAATTTTTCTGAATATTTATTCAATTTAATTTTATTACAAAACAGATCTTACTTTCTGGACGTACCTCGTAATAGGTATAAACAGACTGATAAACTGGCAGAGGCAGATCATTTTCGTTCATTTAACCATGAGATAAATCCAGAAGTTAAATTATTAAAGCAAATAATTGTCTGATAGATTTTTTGGTTTAGGAGAAAATATGTATCTTAAATAGAAGTCATGTAACGAATTTTGAAATACCGACATTTGCACATTTTGGTAATAGACACAAAAATAATATCTCATCGCAGTAACGATGACAAAAAGATAAAATAGAGTGGCTGATGAAGTAGAATATTTTTTGCAAAACTAGTCTCTTGAATTCTGTGGAAAGTTTATCAATTTCCTTAAAAAGATATATGTAGTTTGTCACAAAAAAATTACATTTTATTGTAATATTTGCTACTTCATGTTTTTTTTTCTATTTTTCTTCTAATACCCCACCTTTAACTTCAGTGGTCATAACGGCAGCCATTCTCCTTTGGAAGATATCGAAGGTGTTAACTTGTAATCGTTGGGTTGTATCATTAGAACACGCACACATTTGCATTCTCATTCATACTTCCAGACTCTGTGAAAGATGGGGAATCACCTTATTTGGAGAAAAATCACCACCCCGAGCCAGGGATCGAACCCGGGACCCCTAGCATGGCAAGCAGGTGCTCTACCGACAGAGCTACAAGGCCAGTCTATTAATTAGTGATGTTAGCTTCTGTTTTTTACATATTAACTAAAATAGATTTAGACCCCAATAGGAACAAAATGTGTCATTAGAAAGCACTTCAGAACTATTAATACTGTCGCCAGGCATTGTTTTTGCTGCTGCCGACTCGCGTGTAGATGAATGCTGAGAGAGAGAAAGGGGAAAGAAAGAGACAGAAAGTGCCCCAAGCCATGCCCACGCACGCACTAGCGCTGAACACTTGCAGAGAGGGTAAGAGACGGAGATAGTCTGGAATTTCTTGCTGCATCGTGAAAGACTGTGATGCTTCAGCAACATTTAATAAACAATGGCTTGGGTATAAATTAGGGATAATGACGTTTGCTAGTTAGTGTGATAATGGAGTTGTGAACTGAGTGTTCAACTTTAAGGTTGTGTTTGTGTTACATAATTCTGCTGTTGCAAAGGGCTGTACAAAACGTCTTTCTACGGAAAAAAGAGCATTTTGAATTTCTGCAAACTAGACTTTTAACTCTTTGAACTCACAAAGTCACAAACCTTATACCTGCATGCTTCTGACTCTTCGTTTGCATGTTGCTACAATTCAAATGTTGCTGTTTCCATTGGTTCCACAGTCCATACATGTTGAGAAATGTATACTTAACTGCATGAAAAGCCTCAGCCAACCTGGGTAATGTGGACGTGCAGTACCACAGTTTGGGAAGTTTAACGACAGAACAAAGTATTCTATATTCCAAAATGACATCTGAGGTAATAGTTTTTTGCATGTATATCTCAAAAGCTAAATAGCATACTTAAATCTCATCGCCGGGTAATTTCTATTGGGTATTAACCTCTATTAGGGCTTGGAAACAGGGACAACAATTCGGAGGTCTCACATCACATTATAAAGACTTGTAATTGCTATGTTGTGATGCAAAGCACTCTTTGATTAGTGTCGTACTTTTATTCAGGTTATAAACGTTCTCTAATGACTGTGTAAGAGCAAAATTATAGAACTTATAACTGGATCGCTAGCAGTTTCATGTATCAAAGATTGTTAAAACGACAAGATACTTCCAAAAATGTTTTGTAAATCATGTCATTAACAAAATTGTGTACAATTTAAAATTAAAGGAATATTGTTTTAAATAAGGACAAAATGCATCCCGAAATGTTCTTATTTTTGAGTTTGGGATATGCAAGCAACAGTTTTTTCTTTCATATCAGGTTACTGAAAAAGCATGCATAAGATTTATCTTTTGAAATATAGGGTAGTTAATTTACGAGGCATGTCCGTAAGGTCTCCAATTTGATTTAATGTAGAAAACATATTTATTGTCATTTCACGTTACATTTATGGAAAGGCGGAACTTACACCTATTTTTCAACCTAATCACTATTGCAATCGATGACTTTTTGCATGCGCTGTGGCAGTTTTTGTATACCCTTGTCATAGCACTCTCCCGCCAAGTGGTGCAGGTAGCGCTCAACCTCGTTTTTCATATCATCGTCAGTCTGGAAATATGTTCCATCCAGATGTGACTACAACTCAGGAAACAGATGATAATCACTAGGTGCTAAGTCTGGACTGTAGGGGGGATGGGTGAGGATGTCCCATCCGCTTATGGTCTTCGGTGACCATTTTGGGGACCCACCTCACACATAACCTTGCGATAAGGCAAATGTTCGGTCAAAATCTTGTCAATCGTAGTTTTATTGACTTCACGTATAAGTTTGCACAGCTCGCGAACGGTCACATGCCGATCTGTAAGCATTTCTTGCTCCACTTTTACAATTGTTTCAGCTGAAACTGAAGGCCGACCAGAATGCTATTCGTCATGAACGTCTGTACGTCCGTCTTTAAACTATCTGATTCACTTTCGCATGTTTTTGACGTCCATACACTGTGGCCTATAGACTTTGCATCACTGACGATGAATTTCAGTGAGGGTAGTGCCCTTGGCGCTCAACGTATCACTGCACGCAACTCACACTTGGCAGTGGAAGTGATAGAAAGCTCCATCGCAAACGGCTGCCCAGCCAAGACTAATGGTTGTAACGAGTTTGTTGTGGTGCGGATTTGAAGGGGTGAAAACAAGCTACACGCCAGTGTTGCCGGATCTCGCATAATGGCATTCCTCATGGCTACAGCGCCTTGGAGACCTTATTTTACTGACACGCCTCATATAACCGGATTAGCTCACGGCCTCTCTTCAGCACAAGACAGCTGCCAAAGGCAGGCTAGAATCCTTACCTTATAATATGCCTTACCTTATATACCTTATATAAAACACATGTTTTTGTTTACTTTGTCCCATAACGTAAGGATGGCCTCAATATAGGGAAAATACTGTACTAGAAATCACAAGAATACCTGCAGCTGAGCTTCGGAGAGTGAGCGAGAATATTTACATGAGATTTGCTGCCTGTTTGAGAGCAGAAAGTCAAAATTTTCAACATTTCTGGTCTGCCTCTTCTAGCACAAGTTCCCCAGAGACTGCTGGTTTTCTAGTGCAGTAATAAGAGGCTGTGAGTGGGTTCGATTATCATTTAACCACGCGGTATCACTCAGATCTATTAAACAGAATTGCAATAATTTTACTAAAACATTAATGTGAACTCAAAATTTAATAGACTTGTCAAAACTTAAGAACAATGCTTGTTACACGTTTGGGTTTTATATGAACACTTGCAAATGCTATACATATAACTTGAAAAATGTGAGAAAATAGACACTTTCAACATTAAAACATAGTAGGAATTTCCTGATTTAAAAAAGTTAAGCTTTTAACCTAGAGATTCAACATTCTGCAAGAATATCAACATGACTAATTCTTTATTCACACATGGTGAAAATGTTTATCTCTGCATGCAATATATTTCACGTTCACAACAGAGGCAGTATCTTCTGGTAATTTACTGCCTGAACTTTCATCGAGATTCCATTGCATCATTTTCTTCCTCATTAGCACTCTCAGAGCCCTGGACTCTTATCTCTTTAGCAACCAACTTTTTGTACTGCTCTTTGAACTGCAAGGCTGTTAGATGCGAGGACTCTAGCTTATTCTGAATTTTGTTTAAAAAAAAGTTCAAGGATTTCCACAGCAAGCTTATATGTAGCCAAATAATTCAGTTTTTTCTATTCAGCACCTGACGAGATGATTTCTTGCCCTGAAAAGCAATGAAAAGAAAACAAAAGGCATTAGTAGAGTACAACAAATTAATGAATAGTGTTAACATATGACAATTACGAGGTTCATTTAAGTACAAGGTAAATCCAGAAAGTAAGCTCTGTTTGGTAATAAAATTAAATTGTGTGGAGATACAGAAAAATTATTACACAAAACTCTACAGCTCTTAAACCACTTTTCCACATAACTGCCGAAGTTTTGCAGGCATTTGTCATAGCGAGGCACAAGTTTTTGTATACCTTGTTCATAGAAGTTTGCCCCCTGTGTCTTCAACCAGTTGGAAACATTTTCTTTCAGCTCTTCGTCATTGTTGAAGTGCTGACCGCCAAGGAAATATTTGAGATTCAAAAACAGATTAAAGTTGCTAGGAGGGAGGTCAAGGCTGTATGGGGAGGGGGTAGTCAAACACGTCCCTGCCAAATCCCTGTAGATTGTTTTTCGTCGCATTTGCAGTGTGGTCGTGCGTTGTTATGAAGAAACACTACACCTTTTGACTTCACACATTTGCCGATAAATTTCAATTGTTTTCACTTTCCTAGAATTCAAAAAACGTACCACAGATCTGATTTCCCAAGCGGCGGGATTTTCAATCAACACCAACATTGTAAACAAGCACATCAAAGCGTACGTGGCTGACAACGATCTCACAATGGCGTATATTTCTTCTCCTAGATAGAGCGTCTACCGCGTATGTGCGGAACTGCGATCGCAGCGCTGCAGCGAAGATAAATTAAAACATAACTTACTTTCTGGATGTCCCTTGTATAATGCCCCATTTTTAATCTGAACATATTTATTGTTAACAGTCAGAATTTGCTCACAATATACATCAATATGTCTTTTTTAGTTAATTGATGGAAATTAATCATTTCTTCAAATTATTTATTACTGTTGTTAATTTAATAATATTTTCCTCACTGTTAGCAGCCGCAGCTTTTTGCTTTTATAAAATGTAGATCTTATTAAAGCATACATTAACCAAGTGGTTTTGTCTGGGAGGCCCAGGTTCGATTCCTGTGGCCGAGCTACCTTACCCGTGGGCCTTTTGGGAAGTTTTCCCAGGTCATCAGGCAAGTTTAGTTACATCCCTCGAATTTCCTGTTCCTCCATGTCATCCCCACTATCATTGCACATCATCTCTCATCTGGGGGTGTCTTTGAGGGTAGAAGTGTCGGCGGGAGTCTCGACGTTGCATGGCAGAAATATATATAAAGAAGTTAAATCTGTGGTACTACAGCCCATATCGGACCAGGGTCTGCTATCATGACTGCCGGCCTCATGCACACATATGCAAGGTAGAGGTTGATGATCATCCAACCGATACGGGGAGGAGATGGGCAGTAAATACTTCCTCCTGCGATCTCCGAACCCAGTCTAGTGGGGTTGTTTCATGACCACAGTAAGGTAGGACGCCAGTTTTACTGGCCTACTGGTTAATTGTAGGGACTCTGCCCTCTGCACTGTTATGACTCCTTGGTACACTTGCCTCATCCTTCCTCCTGGGGTGCCCCACTTGAGAGTATAGGTTTAATTGACCAACTTTGGACCTCCATGCCGAATTCCCATACATTTATATCAAATGAAATTGTAGTATTAACTACTAAAAAGATATTCTGTACGTTTTCAAGTGATAAGTAATTTTTCTTTCTCCTAATGGTGTTGCAAAGAACATGAAATTTCAAACTTGTGTATGGTATGCAGCACTACATACTTGCAACTTGAACCCTCTTGAGAGCTCTTACAATTGGAAGAGAGAAGTTGCCCACAAGATACGTTAGAAGTATAATAACAGCTATTGGTAGAAACAGCCAGAAGTGGACAATACCAATCACCACGACAGAGCTCCACAACATCACTATGCACTGAAATCACACAACACAGACAACATTGACTTTTTGAGAATTTAATTAACTTCATTTCCCTCCCTTGTGCACCTCCAACTCTCCTTTTATTTAGACAAAAGAATATAAAACATTGGTGGACCTATGAAGTAATATCCCTTTGTTAGGGAACATAATCATTAGGATGTCTGATTTACTTTACCTAAATATAGTAGTTAAATCATTGTGCCAGTTTTTGGTTCCATATATATTTATTAACACAAAACTTACATCCTTTTCATACAATGCAGAAACCGTTAATATATACAAGGATATAAGCTTTCACACATCCTGGTCACTAACATGACTTTAAGGGACATTAAAAAGAAACAAACCAGAGTCTGGTATGCACAAACTGATGAGTGGATGGTAATATCATGGCATGTGTAACAAAGTGTTGTTCCAACCAGAGCATGGAAGTTCACAGCCTGTCACTAGAGGGTACATGTGCACGTCACATGACTATACAAAGCTAGTAGCAGGCATGCATCAATCATCCAGCACTGCCAGTCACATTGCAAACAGTGAAATGGAAGCGCCAAAAGAAGAACAAGGAGGTCTTGTTCGTTTTCTGAAAGCGGTATGATTAGGGGGAACGGATATTCATTGACGAATGTCACAAGTGTATGGCGAACACTACATGTCCCTTGCAAGGTTCAAGGCGTGGTGCAAGTGTTTCAGGGGAGGACAGTTGTCGATAGCCAATGATGCATGGTCTGGAGCACCACACTGCATTACCAATGACATCATCGAGCTGGTTGATGCACTCATTACACAGGACTGCCAAGTGACAGTGAGAACCATAACCGCTGAAGTTGGATTGTGCGTAGAAGTGTTTACACCATCATGAAGGAATGATTGCTCCTGTGCAAAGTGTGTGCCCAGTGGGGGCTCCACAGTCTTCAACCACAACGCGAGCATGTCAAATTGCCCACTTTCCTGGTCATCTGCCACGCTATGCTAGGGAAGGGAATGAGTTCCTGGCACGACTGGTAGCTGGAGATGAGCCTGATGTTATCACTTTGAACCAGAATCAAAATGACAATGTCTCTAGTGGAAGCATCCAGGATCACCCCTACGAAAATTAGCCAAGGCCATCCACACAAGAAAGGTAACCTTCTTCTTTGACCAAGATGGCCCCCTTCTGATACACTTCCAGTAGCGCGGGACAACAGTAAATGCCCAGTGTTACTCACAATCCTTAATCAACCTTTGCCAAGCATAAAATCAAAACAACCAGGCAATCTCACCCATGGGGTCATTCGGCTCCACAACAATGTAAAGCCTCATACCGCCAACACAGTCGTGGCAATCCTGCAGAAGTTCAAATGCGACGTTCATGGCCACCCTTCATAGAGTCCAGACCTCTCTCCCTGTGATTATGCCATTTTTGGTCCCCTTAAAAAGGCTCTGAGGGGCAAACGAGTCACCTCGGACGATGTCGTTCAGCTGTATGTGCAGAACTGGCTCACATCACTGGGCTAATTGGAGAACTTAATGTCAGGACGGCATGTTGGCTATGGTAGCTTAATAGGTAAGAGCAAATGGACGGAAACCAGGAGATCCGTGGTTCAAATCCTGGCCATGGCATTGAATTTTTCAGGTTGACCACCTATCCAAAACCTTTGCCTATAGGTATATGACTAGTGTGAAGAAATGATTAATTTCCATCAATTAACTTACAAAATAAGAGTCAATTGGAGAATTTAATGTCAAGAGGGCAAGTTGACCATGGTAGGTTAATGGGTAAGAGCAACTGGACGGGAACCAGAAGATCTGTGTTTCAAATCCCGGCTGTGACGCATTATTAAGGTTGACTCGATCTATTCTAATAATCAGGTACTTAAAAAGTGGATTAATATGTCAGTCTAAAGCTTATTTCATAATCAGTCAATTTAACAGTATCCCCTATACTCAAACATCTGACTGCTGCAGCTGGTAGCACGTTTATAATATCTAACCTACAATAATGTTCCCTTTGCAGTAAGAAAAGACCAAGGGAAAAAAAACAGAAGTTATATAAACTTTCCTTATAGAAGCTTATGTGATAGTCACTTAGCAATTTTAACATCAGGTAGAAAAATTACATGAAGAGTTAAGATTTCTGCAGAAGTAATTTACATCCTTTTAGGAACTATTTTGTTACAGTAGTTACTGTTTCAGAAACTGTTTGGCACTCTTATATGAAATAAAATGAGACAAAACTGTGTCAGTTCCAGTGATGTTGAAGGTAAATACTCATCAATTCTTTTCATAACATGGTGAAAGGAATACAGAATTCTTCCTGACGCAATTTTCAATTGTCTACAAGTGTGGCTCTATTAACCATTATCTGAGAATACCTGTAATTAAGAACCTGAGTTATAAGGATTTTATTGCCATTAAGCTAAGTATAGCGATAGACAACACCAAAAAGTATTTACAATAATATACACAATGATAAGGTATAAAGCAATAAACATGGTATTCACAATTAGATACAGCATTCACGAACTTAAACTAATTATGGTAATAAAAGACACATACATAGCATCTAAAATATATATGAAATGCCTTCTATTACTCTTGCTTAAAACTAATATTACAGTTAAGCATAAATGCATATTGGTCATTCAGTAAAAGAGTTTAAAACTACTTGTATATGTGTATCAATACAAATCATGAATTATTGCAGACTGTAATTGAATTAAGGCAAAACATTTCCTACAGTTTTTAAGATATATTTTCAAAGTATTCTTGTACAGAATAATAGGGATTGGCTAACAATTTGTCTCTGAGCCTACGTTTAAGAGCTGTGTATGGTAAATGAATTAAGTCAGCTGGTAATGTGTTGATTAACACTTCAAAACTGTTGTGCGGTTTCGACAATCTATAATATGGTGTATCGATTCGGTTGTTATTCTTCGTATTATAATTGTGAATATCTTGTCTAAATTGGTAGTCGGCTAAGTTATTCTTTAGATGTAATAGGACAGTATAAATGTACAAGTTTACAATGGTCATTATTCTTAATTTAATAAGGAGAGGCTTGTGGTGTGCAAATTTGGCTGAATGTGTTATACACACAATCTGTTTCTGCAATAATAGGATTTTGTTGATATGGCTACTGTTATTCCACAGTAAGATACCGTATGCAATACTACTGTGAAAGCAAAATACACTGATCTGATATATGTGTCGGATACAAAATGTTTTAAGTTTCTTAAAAGATATATTACTCTTGAAAGTTTGGCAGTAATGTAGTTAATATGAGGCTCCCATGACATTTTACTAAACCCAGAAATTTTACTTCATTTGCAACATTTGATTCTGGGAATTCTCTTAAACTAAACCAAAGATACTGTGTTTTGTTTTCATTCAACAAGAAACCATTAGCTCTAAACCAGAGATCTGCATGCAGCAGGCTATCTTCTACTATAGTTTTGAGGTTTTTATAGTCGGAGCTGGTACTGAGAAAAGTGGTGTTGTCTGCATACAGTATTTTGTGTGTATTTACAAAGGAAGGAAAATCATTGATCATCAATGCAAATAATAAAGGCCCAGGAATGGAAACCTGGGGAAACCCACATTTTAGTTCAGTCATTCTAGATCACTCACCTCCAATACAGACAATTTGTTGTCGATTCGTTAAGTACTGTGACTTTGTGGGTTCGTGAAACTAAAAGTCCAATTACACAAACTCAAAGTGTCCTTTATTTCCACCGAATTACAGTTGGAATACTTGCCGATTACATAGAATTACGTAGCGCAGACAGTTACAATCCACGAATTCGTCTGTCACAGGTCCACTCCGCACTCACAATTACGTACAACTCCTCTGATACACGTACACAGTCTTCCAGTCCGTTCGCTAGCACGGCGGTCTTCACGACTGCTCGCCAAGAACTGACATGACTCGCCAACTGCAACACTGTTATAGGAAGATTGCTGTTTCTGGTAGCTTCGTGGCTCAGTGAATCACCCCGACTGTTACGGACGTCAGTGGGAGGGGAAAGAGATGGCTAGTGATGATTTTCCAACCATCCCCTCAGCGCTACACAGATAAATGGGTCGGCGTGATCTGAATGCTTCCCGTCTGGCCCCTATCTGCCAGCTGCTGGTTTTCTCGGGAATTCCGATGTTCGGGTGACACAGCTCCCTCCTCAAAGCAGGTTGTCCCGAACAGCACCAACGTATCGCGCCAGGCGATGCAGGTGTACCACTAACATCTTTCGTCGGGGAACTCTCTGGATGCGGTGTACCACGTCATTTATCCTCTTCACCACCTGGTACGGCCCTTGCCATGGCTGCTGAAGCTTCGGGCAGCGTCCCTTGGTCCGGGTAGGACGGTACAACCAGACCAGGTCACCTTGCTGGAAAACTTGGCTGTTGGCTTGACTGTCATATCTGGTATTCATGCGGTGGCTCGCCTTCTGGATGTTCTGGCGAGGCATCTCGTGCATGTCGTAGAGATGGTCCAACAGGTTCTCCACATACTCGGTCACCGGCTGCTTCGCCTCCGGAGGGCTTCCAAAAGCCAGGTCACAAGGGAGGCGTAACTCTCAACCAAACATTAAGCTGGGTGGCGCCATTCCACTTGTGTCGTGTGTAGACGTGCGGTAGGCCAGCAAGAACAGTGGCACCTTAACGTCCCAGTCTCGCTGATGGCTGGCCACGACCTTCCTCAGGTGTTCCTCTAAGGTCCTGATGTATCTTTCGACCATGCCATCCGACTGGGGAGGTAGAGGCGTCGTACGGGTCTTGTTCTTCCCAAGCCTTTGTACCGCCTCGTTCATTAGTTTGGACTTAAAATTGGTCCTCCGGTCACTGTGCAGCTCTAACGGCACCCCAAATCAACAGAACACCTGCCCCACGAGGCAGTCCGTAATTGTCTTTGCCTATTGGTTTGGGATGGCATACACATCTGGCCACTTGGTGAAGTAGTCCACGACCACCATTAGGTACTTGTTGCCTCGGTGGGAAACTGGGAACGGTCTAGCAATGTCACGGGCAATCCGTTCGAATGGCGCTCCGACGTTGTACTGCTGCATGCGACCCCGGCTCCTAGTCTGGCGGAGGCGACTCGCCGCGCACACGTGACATTGACGGCACCATCTCTCAGCATCTGCTCGGAGTCTCAGCTAGTAGTAGCACTCCCGCAGTTTGTCAATCGTTCGGTGCCCCGCCAGGTGTCCTGAAGTACCGGCGTGCACTTCCTCCAAGACTTCCAGGACCTTACTCCGGGGAAGTACCAACTGTTCTTTCTGCGTCTTCCCATCGGGCGAATCCCATACCCGGAACAGCACGCCCTCTCTGGTCTTCAACGTGTCCCATTGGGCCCAGTACGACTTGTAGGTGGCGCTCCTCAGTGCGATGTCCTCCCAGGTTGGTCTCGTCCCTGCCTCCACTTCCCTCAAGAGTGACCCCAAGTCGGTGTCCGCCAGCTGCTCCCTCCTCTGGCATGCGCTATCCCAGCCATCCGCAGGCACTGCCGTGACTACTCGGACTGCTGCGGCACGCTCCTTCCCTTCCACTCTTGTGCACTGGCCGCACTCTTCTGGACAGGATCTTCGGGACATGGCGTCAGCGTTACCGTGGCTCTTTCCTTTAAGATGTTCCGAGGTGAAGTCGTATTCCTGCAGCCTCTGAACCCAACGTGCTGTCTGGCCTTCCAGGTTCCTAAAGCTCAATAGGCAGGTTAGGGCGGAATGCTCAATCCTCAGGTGGAATGGTTGACCGTACAGGTACTTGTGGAAGTGCTCCAAGGTCTTTACTACCGCCAATGACTCTCGTCGGGTTGCGCAGTGGTTCTTCTCTGCCTTGGATAGCGTCTTGCTGTAGTAGGCTATCACCCGTTCATGGCCATCCTGGATCTGCGATAGGACACCTCCAATGCAATGGTCGCTGGCGTTGGTGTCCACAATAGAGGCGCCACCTGGCAAATTCCAAGGCGCTCCTCCGGTTGATGGAGTATAACCTCTTCTCCGTTGAGCCGCGGGACCTTCTTGCCGACGTCGACCGTCGCCTCGTGGCTCCTGAGGGCATCCAAACCCATTATCACCACCTCGGCCACCTTCTCGACGAACACACACAGACGTACGGTACTCCTTGCCAAGGTCAGCTTCAGCAGGGCCTCCTTTTCTACAGGCAAGGTGTCGCCCGATGCCGTGACAAGCTGGTATGGTCGACTCGGCTTCCTTGTCGGCAAACCCTTCGCCACGTCAGGTCTGATCATGGTCACGGCCTCTCCGGTGTCCACCAGCACGCGATACGGCTTCCCTCTTACCCAGCCGTACGCGATGAGGCTGTCATTCATACGCCGGCTGACGGCGCGCAGTGTCACTCGAGGGGATGCTGGTGATGGCTCCGACGTGCCCCTCTCAACGACGACCTCTACTCGTTTTCCGATTGCTCTTCTTGGTGTGGGCAGTCTCTCTGCAGGTGGTCGGGCTGTGCACACCCCCAACAAATGCCACTAGGTGTTCTCCGGCGTCCCTCGGCTGCCCTTCTGTCTCCGGTGTAGCGGACAATCCTCGTTCTCGACGTCGGGATAGCTGTTACATTGGCCGCCTCCATCCTTAATGCTGCCGTCAGCGCCTCATGGATGGTTTTATAATCGCCGAGCATTAGGCGCTGACGAATCTCTGTGTCTCGTACCCCGTCCACGAATGTGTAGGCAGCTTCCCGGGATACGAACTCTGATGGGAGGTCGACTAGGGCCTTGCTAGCCAGTTGTTCAACTGCCAGGGCATACTCCTGCAGCGTCTTCCCCGGCTGCTTTGACCTTACCTTTAGCAGGCTGCGGTACGCTGCGGCTAAGCGGTGGTTTCCGAAACGATTCTCCAGGGCCTCCCAGATGTCCTTGGGCGCCGCAGTTGTCTGCACAGCATTTAGGACTTCCGCGGCCCGTTCCTGGAGGCTGGCTATTAACTGTGTGGCGTCCGCCTCTGGCGACCATTTGTTGTGCTTGGCCACTGTGTCGAACTGGCGGCGGAAGACTTCAAACGTTGATGCGCCGTCATACTTGGGGGGGTTTGTCGCGCGCAGATGTGTCGCGTCCCGGTGCGTCGGCCTTCAAATCCTTCAGCTTCCTGCCGACGACGTCCTCCACAATGGCGTTCAGGGACCTGGCGCTGCTGTCGGCCTTTCCCTCCAGGTTGTTTACGCGTTTAGCAGGCTCTTCGACGTCTTGCACCACTGTTTTCAGGGACTTGGCGTTACTGTCGACATTTTCCTCTAGGTCACTGAAGTGGTTCGCCAGGTCCTCGACGCGCTCGTCCACTTGGCCCATCCGCTTGCCCAGCTCCGTCACGTCATCCCTCACGCCGGCCAATTATTCCTGAATTTTGGCGGCGAGAGCCTCGTTCGCCACCTTTATTTCCGTGGTCTGTTCGGCCATCTTTGCGTCATTGTCGTGGCCAAGTTGTTGTTTTTCGCTTCTGTTTTTGTTAACTCGTTCATCTTCGCGGCCAAGTTGTTATTTGCCGTCTCCAACTTCTGTTCCATTTTCTCGGTGATGTTGTCATTTGCCGTCTTCATTTCCGATGTCAGTTCGGCCTTCATTTCCATCATCTTCTCCAAAATCTTTTCCAATGCCGCGTCCATGGTTGTAATGTTCCGTGATGTTGTCGTCCCGCTTCCTTACACCAGTGTGACTTTGTGGGTTCGTGAAATGAAAAGTCCAATTGCACCAATCATAAATGTTCTCTATTTCCAGCGAATTACAGTTAAACACTTGCCAGTTACACAGAATTGCGTAATGCACACAATTGCGATTCACCAGTTCGTCCGTTACAGTTCCACTTTGCTCACAGTTACGTACACTCTTCCGATGCACGTACACAGTCTTCTCGTTCGTACACTAGCACTGCACTCTTACGCTGCTCGCCAAGAACTGATTCAATCCATTCACTGCAGCCCTTTTTATAGGCATATCGCCGTTTTCTCGAAGCTTCTCGTTTCAGTGAACCACCGTGAAGGTTCCAGACAGCAGGAGAAAGAGGAAGAGGCGGCCAGCGACTAGTGACACTTACCTAATCATCCCCTCAGATAGTGACTGAGATTAATGTGTGGGTGTGGCCCGGATGCCTCTGGTCCCTTCTCAGCTGTCGTTGGACGGGCTTTCCGAAAATTGGGTGACAATATTTATGAGAGTACTCACAGAGCTACAGGAACTTCTTCGACAATAGCTGTAAATGTTTGAGTATGGAATATTTGTAACATTTTCTCTGTTAGTGCGAACTTCCTGATCCAGTTCTCCATGCTTGTCATACTCCACATAACGATGCAACTGTATTCCTCCATTTGAAAGTAATTTATGTATTTTAATCGAGTCGAGTCGCTTAATAACTTTGATGAAACATTTAATATCCTTTGATAAGTTATAAATACGTTTTGGAGATTTAGGTTAATAAAATGTAGCTTTAGGTGCCTAAAATAGGTTTTATAATGTAAGAAATAGTTCCTAAAATCAACAAAACAGACTTCAGAATTAACGTTTTTTAAAAACATGTTTTAAATAGGAAATATGAACTTTGGGATTTAATCATTTAAAGTGCTCATTTCCGATACATCCACTACTACTAGAATTACAAGAGGTACAAATATCTAACTATAGGTAGTTATACACGAATTTAAACAATGAAATGAGAAAAGAAAGTTTTGAACATATAAATTAAGTACCAAACAAGACAAACAAATTAACGAGTTTTACAAATACTTGTCCATTAATGTCCTTAATGAATCGCCTCACAATAAATTGCTGATAATTTTCCTAATTTTTCAAACAACAAGCAATGTCGTCTGTCACTCAACACTAATATGTAAGCTGAAAATGAACGCTCCACTTGCACCGAAGTAACAGGTGCGTATTTCAACTTCGACACTAGATGGACAGAAATGTTACATTGTACATCCGTGCTTTTTCCTGCCAGGGTATCTGAAGCACTACACAGTTCCTTTAAGCCTACATTTCTCTGCAAAATTTCCTACAGTTTATTCCGTCTTTTATTCTAACAGAACCAAGCACAGTTTTAGTCCTTTCTTGCATAATATTAAATATTTGCATCTGTTCATATATTTGTTCATATATATATATATATATATATATATATATATATATATATATATATATATATATATATATATATATATATATATATATATATATGTTCATAGGTTTTGGTGCTGCTTGAAGTGATGTAAAAACGTGCACAACGAAGGAGAAGTGAGACTTTAGAAATACCAGATCCCTCTGAATATGAGAATCTTTTATCACTTGCTTTGTAGACACAATGCATGTAGACTCGTTTTCTAGAATTGAAACAACGTCTCTCACGTCACTAAAGTGGTCGTTGTAGTATTCTGTAGCTTTGAGCATTTTGCCCAGCTGGTAGCTACAAGTTCGCGAGGCAGAGAAATATTGGATAGTTTCTCACGGGAAATCTGTACCCATTTTGGCACCTTCTTGAAACTTTTTTTTACTGTAAAATCACTTGTTTGACATTTTGGTACTGTAGCCTGATATGCTCTGCGACACGGTTAACAGCATGTGCAAGGCAAGTAATGTGTGTGGCGGTAGGGTGAAGCACTTCAAGCAACTACAATACAGTAATCAAGTAAGATGCCATGTCAGTGTATATTAGTAGTATTGAATTCTCGTCAAGACTGTTAGGTACAGTACCTTGAGACCATCATGAACTATTTTCACTATAGTATGAGACTTTTTTCTGGCCACTTGTCTGCAACAGATCAAATATGTACTACTGTTGGAGTCTCAGAATTCAACTTCTCAATTATTAAATGTGCTATGTAGCGCCCCATAATGTCCGTGGTTTCATTTAGTGATAGCCAGTCGAATGTGATTCGCTTGTATCCGTGCGAATTCTGCTCAAAGCCTCCACGTATGCATGTACCGTCTGCGTAATTTTACCTAATGGTGGATGCTAAGGAAATATTTTTGTGGCAGTGTTTTTCTAAGTAGCCTTTGAAGTGTGGATTTTCCAGTATATTAAATGGCATATTTACTGCGACGGTTGCTCGATCAGCATGAAATTAATTTTTGTTTGAAGAATGGTTTGCGGTCTGGGCTAGCAGAGACTGTTTCAGTTTTAGGTTTCACACAGTGTTAATTTGATTTGCAGCTTCTTGTACATGTTGAGTTATGTGCGACTTTTTGTCGCTGGTTACCTGCACAAAAAAGAAAGAAAAAAGCGTGTGGTAGGCAAATAAATCCGTATCTTTAACTGGTTGTAATTTTATTGTATTACTGAAGATTTTTTATTTCCAGCAAGGTTTTAGTTGTGCAACTTCAAAATTTTTTTTCCAGATACAGTGTCTTCAGCAAGTCGGCACCAAAGCATATCAAACTTAGATTTACAGGAGAAATTTTATTCCAATAAATTACGAAGATACCATATGGAAATTTATATAACAAACGGTCATTTAGTGTAAATTAAGAAAATGAAAAGTACTATTTACATTAATTTGCCCTCCTGTTTATTACCTACTTTACTTTGCGTAGCCATGAAGTCTGGAGGCTGCTGAGCGGAGAGCGGAGAAGTTCAGTCGTTGGACGCTGTAGCCACAGATTCCAAGGACCTGTAATAGCAACCCTAACATTAACCATGAAAGTTACATGTATGGTCTGGTTAAAAGTTAATACACACTGCAAAATACATTTGGAATTAAAACATAGAGTTTTGGATAAGGAATGGATAGCTTCTCGGGAAAAGAATGGATGTTTTAACCTAACAAAGATTAGTTATGCATAGTCGGCAAATTAGGTTTTATTGTCAAAGTACGCATTTTTAAGTTCTATTAAAACTGTATTTTAGGTGTGCTTCGTATGAAACGTATATTTGAAAGTCTTTATGAGGTTATCGTTTAAGGTATAAAACAGGTTATTACCTAAAATCTGAAGTATAGTTACTACAGATTAACAAGAGAAGGCGTCAAGTAACTGAGAATTCAAAACAATAACAAGTGATAATAATAATAATAATAATAATAATAATAATAATAATAATAATAATAATAATAATAATAATAATAATAATAATAATAATAATAATAATAATAATAATAATAATAATAATAATAATAATAATAATAATAATAATAATAATAATAATAATAATAATAATAATAATAATAATAATAATAATAATAATAATAATAATAATAATAATAATAATAATAATAATAATAATAATAATAATAATAATAATAATAATAATAATAATAATAATAATAATAATAATAATAATAATAATAATAATAATAATAATAATAATAATAATAATAATAATAATAATAATAATAATAATAATAATAATAATAATAATAATAATAATAATAATAATAATAATAATAATAATAATAATAATAATAATAATAATAATAATAATAATAATAATAATAATAATAATAATAATAATAATAATAATAATAATAATAATAATAATAATAATAATAATAA